>BQKZ01001323.1:24415-56915 GCA_036244855.1 Temnopleurus reevesii
TCTGCCATTATACATTTTCTTGCAAAACACTTTGGCACATATTATTTATTCATAGTTCTGAACATTCTTCTCACATTTTGTGCGATTCTGTGAACATTTATTTTACTTTTTTAACAAATACCAGAATATATCTTTAATCCTCTGAGTAACAATTGAAGTATGTACAGCACTTGGAATCCAGTTTGCATTTATAGATTACCTGTTACTATGTTAGGGAAGCTTTTTGGGTTGTCAAGAACAATCTCTGTGTAAAGAATAAGCATAGAATTTGCACCTCTCAGTAAAACCGCCTATACATTAGAAATCTTTAATCTCGGTTACAATCCGCGGGGATGTAGGTAAATGAATATTGGGATCAGCAGCAAATTGAAATAATGTCATGCCAATTTTGTACTGTGTTATCATTAACTTTGTGTGTGTTCGTGTGTGTGTACAGGTGGGGGGGGGGGAGGAATTCTACAATCATAGAACAATACCCAGCAATATACCCAGTGTGAAGGTACATACATGTATACATCACCATGCATCTTTTGAGGCAAAAACTGGAATTATAGGATGGATCGGGACCAGCAAACTCTACCTTCAATTAAATATTTAATCAGACGAACAGATAAAAAAAGTTTGGAAAAAATTGGACAATAAATAAGGAAGTTATATCAGTGTTCATCTGATTTTTCTGTTTTTAATCAAAGCAAGATTTTTCTGGCCCAGACCAAGTCTTTAACATAAGGACCCCAGGGGGTAGGAGTCTGTGGCTAACAATGGAGGGGATCTGTATTATCCCAAGAGCAGGATTAATTTTCATTCAAAGCTGTGCCAGCATTACATTTGTGTATTAAGTTGTTGCATCTCAATTTACATAATGACTCAATTTGTCATCACTAATCTTGTTGCTGACATTATCAGTGTTATATTTTCTGTGGATAAAAATATTGAATTGTCATCATTACAGTCGGCAAATGTTACTCCTTTAGAATATTCATAAACTGATTCAATGTGAATCTGATTATAAATGTTGTCATGAAGTGGAGCTCTCAGTTGCAAAATGTAACAATTAGATAGAATAGAGCTAATATAGGTATTTGAGCCATGTCTGTAGAAGTTTTTTTTTTCATTTGTAAAAATCATGTCTTATTGAAATAGAGACTTGATAGCAAAGAAAAGACAAGGACTTTTCTAAATGACTTGTCTATTTTAATCGGCATATAAATGTAGATCTAAAAAAAATTATGTCTGGCCATATAGTGTTGGTCAGTGGAGAAGACCAAACAAATTTTTTTAGCAGGGAATACTTTTCCTAGTATCGCTTCACAATTTGCTATGCATTTTAGCATGATTGCTATAAAAAATGTTTTGTGTAGCAACTTCTCCACATAGAGCTGTACAGTAAAATGTTGAAAAGGTTTCCTCATTGTCTAAAACTGCTTTAAATACTTATGTCAAAAGTGAAATTATTCTCTGTCTTAGGGAGACTGCAGGATCAAAATTTTATCCAACTGTGGCTTCTAAGTACCCTCAACAGCAAGTCATGTGTGATGTGAAGTTCTGACCTGGGATGCAAACTTTGCGACTGGGGACCTCAATACCACACCCTTTGGTAGTGATTAAGTGTCTTGGGCTACAAAGTTTGCATTCTCAGTTACAACCTTTGCATCCATGATACAAACTTTGTGGACACCTAGATCTCGACTACGTAGGGAGATCACGAAACTCATGTCACGTATTTCAAAATTCATGACCTGGTTGATAAACCTTTTTGTGTGCAAGTGGCATGTTATTGAGCATAGACCTTATGAACCACCATATTATACTCCTCTCCTCATTCAGTAATATTTGCTTCTAAAGTGGTTGATGAGTGAACAAATCTTTAATCAGTCAGTTCTTAACTAACAAAATGTAAACACGATGTGTTTGTTGCTATCAACTTTACAGTGTAGCTCTCCATTTGACTAATTTGCTCTTCTTTGTTATTGATTCAATTCAGAACATCAATCTTAAATTTCTGTATAATCTTTACAGTGTATGTGACCCTATTGAAATAAAAAAAAAGTTTTGATTATTCAATTACCCCAATGAACAGACTGCAAATTTTATATCAGGGAATAATTTTCTTGGTATTATCACAATTTGCTGTACATTTCAGCATGATTGTACACTACACAATACATTTTTTGTTTGGAAACTTTTTTCACATACATGTAGTTTGTGATAGAACTGCGTAGTAAGATGTTGAAACTGTTTCTTCAACATCTAAAAGTGCTATTAAAATCTAATTTGGAAAGTAAAATTATTCTCTATATTACCTGAAAAAAGGTGTAATTTTCTGTCATTTATGTCAGTTATCACCAAATCCATACATACTGGTGCATTTCAACATCCCTTGCATTCTTGCATGCCCCTACTGTGCATGCAAACAGTAATTTCCCATACCCCAGCGACAACATCACATCCACATGGTTCATTCCATTAAATTCCTCATTCATCTCTTGGGATATACACTTGTATGTTGATCTTAAGCTTGGTTTGTTGCCATGGACGGTGGTTGAACTTTGACGTTTAGAATTTCAATAAGTATGCCCCCTATCAACTTTGACAATTGTACTTGGGAGGGATCAGTTCCTAGATGAATTTCCTCACGATTCCATGTTGATTTTGGCTTCAAGTTTGTTGCTAGGGACATTTATTGGCTAGATAATTCTAGATAGATCTAGATCTAACCGGACAAATTTTAAGAAACATGAAATCTTTGAAGTTTGAACATACCCAGTTATAGATAAGTTAGGAAGAGTAAGTTACCTCCTTTTATATATTTGATAATCTAACCCCACTCTTAAGATTTTCCCTCAAGGAATTTACAATAGAATCTACTGAATCTGGGCTTGGTTACAGGAGAGTTTTCCAGCTTTGACCTCTTGAAATTTACGAAACATGCCCTAATAGGCGGGTTTACTAATAGATGCAAATTTTATGCATACCTCTAACACAAAGGTTGTTCTTGACAACCCCAAAGCTTGCCCGAGGCTTGCCCGACATAGCAACAAGTAATGTATGCAGACTGGATTCCAAGTATTGTAGTCTCATTGTTATCAACCAGTCTTTGGAATACCACGTAACTACGTTTAACGCACATACATTTGAATATATAAGTAAACCCGCCTATTAAATTTGAAAATGCCCCACAGATCTATTATTTTAGAGAGAGTATCCTTTTTTTTTCAATACTGTCATATCATTTCTAATACTGTACACTCCTAATTGTCTAGGAACTGCATTTTTGTGCTTAATTTGGCTCTGCTTGTTGCCATGGAGATCAGGCATCTCAAATAGCACTTATTGAATGCCTTGCTAGAGCCTGGAGGGGTACCCCTTGCACAAAATTGTCATCGTCAGTGTCGAAAAGTCTAAACATTTGGCTGATTTGCTTTTCTCTTGGTAGTTATTGACTTTTGATCTCTTTACTCTTACCCCCAGCACGGTTTGCTGAATACTATTTCTTTCTGTCGCTGCAAGACTGATGCATTTACTTTCACTTATAAATACACTTCTTGGTGAGTTCTTGAATCAAGGAAAAGAGATGTAAACTGGTCCTTTTGTATTAGGAATTTCAATTCAGCAGTCAATGGGTTAAAGTGCCCGCTCATTCTCTTGGAAGGATTTTCTCCTACCTGCTGTTGCTTTTAGCTTCGAGTGTTGCCATGGAGATTTTGACCTAGATGACCTCTCCTAATTTCAAGAAGTGTAGCCTACCCCTGCCGAAATTGTGTTTGTGGGAAATTGTGCTTGGGGGATTCAGGCAGGCTCTGGTGCCAGTCCAAGGATGTTTACTTTGTAGACGCCAAGACAGAATACTTCAGCTGCCATTGAACTCCTTTGTGTTTGCAGTGGTTTTGATTGACGCTACTGTAGAGTGACTCCATACTGTTGGACTTGTTTGTAATCCTCTTCATGGGATCTAACAATTTGAACTTAAAGTCACTTGAGTCAAGATTAAGAAGTATACCACTACCACTTGAAGCTACTGTAAGGTTGCATCTAATGGGGAACAACTCTGAGAAATGTAATTTGTCATAGTTTTTATGTACAGTACATTTTGTTGACAATAAGCCTACTGGGTTCAAACAGGGAGTTGGGAATTTCCCTGGTTCAAACTTACGTATATTAGTGTGAGTATATCAATTGATGTTTTTCTGGGGTTTTTTAATGATTGTAATGTTGGGTGCATTTTTTGCTGTTTTTATTCACAAAACTTACCAGCATTTATGAATAACCAATCATCATCATTATCATCATCATCATCATCATCATCATCATCATCATCATCATCATCGTCACCACCACCACCACCACCACCATCACCATTACTATCACCACCTTCATCATCATTATCATCACCATCATCCTCATCACCATCATTGCATCATCACTGATTATTTTCATCATCGTCATTATCATCTTGATCACAATCATCAACATTATTATCAATACATGTACATGTAGGATAGGTCAGTGCTTCTTATGGCCGTCTGAATTTTCACTTTCTATTTGCCATCAGGATAAGTTGGGAACAAGGGTTACCCATCCAGAAAGATCACACCCCTCCAGGAAGACCAACCCTGTACGTAGTATGATCCATGCCCATCAAGACAGTATGCTCTCAACTGAAGGATCATTCCATCTCTCACATCTAGAGGGGGACTCAGATTCAGAGGGATCAGATGAGATGGATTATTCTCCTGGCTCTAGTATACCTCAACGTGAGTGTTGTAATACATTGGATGAATGGGAATATATTTTTCCCCATCTTTAAATGGCTGAGAAGACTATCGAACATTTTGAATTTGGTATTATAAATCATGTTTGTTTGTGAAGGACAAATTAAGCACAGTACATAAAAAAGGTCCGGCAACCCAGTGGGTTTACCGGCAGGTTACAAACATGACTTGCATGATATACATCAGAGGAAAAATAAGATAATTCATATTCTTTTTTAATAAAGTTACTTTTGAGGAATGGTCACAATATTTCCAAAGCATGACATTTTAATATAAAAATCTGTCTTTTTATCTGAGTGTTTGATTTATTTTCATTTAATAGAAATATTAGATATCATTAAGAAATACAGAATTTTGATTTGTTTCTTGATCTTCATAAACTGTTTTATGTGTAGCAACATTTATTACAAGGCTTTATGATTATAAATTGATGCAAAATGTATTCTATTTTCATAATGAGTGAAAGTTCATTTCTAAATCTTGTGTTTGCTAAAATCTTCCTGTAGCATTCTGTAATTATACTTGTACAGTAGTACTAAATAAATTTGCAAAACAAGCTGATAGAGTATGCAATATTTGCTCAATGTCAAGCCCCATTGCTTGTTCAAATATTGACTCATTATACAAGAATTGGAGATTAAAAATATGCAAAGACAATTTGCTGCTCATAATATTTGTAACATATGGCCATTATTGTTTCATATGATTGACTGAAGTGAAGTGTGGAGAGGAGCGCAATTGACTGACTTTGGACTGAAACATTGGAATGCAACTTTTGAAATCAGCTTAATTTGAACATTTATGGGTGTCAAATTTCATTCATAATGTTTGTTGTAAAATGAAATGCAATGAACTACAGTAAACCAATTCAATTATTGACACAATAGACAATATTCAGAAATCATAATAACAAGCACATTTTGCTTTACCGTATGTGCAAATCTTCTCTTGATCAAATTACCAACTGGAACTCTCCACAATTGCAGCATTATTACGCTAAATTGAGTACAGCAGCCTGTAAAAGGTTAATGAATTTCAAGAAAAAATCCTTCCAAGTACCCATTATACATGTACATGGATGCTGTGCAAATCTGATCATTTGCTTACCTGTTATCGCTATAAACCCAGGTGAATGATATTGCATTGTGATCAGTTGGCCATATTATTCTTCTGTTTAACAGGTAGCAAAATGAACACAGCGTAGTAATGAGAAGGTTGTAGATTCAAATCTGCACAATGCATGCTGTAACTTTCCTCAACAATAAATTCATCCTCTTGCACAATTATTCACTCTTGCATGAGGCGCTGTTGATGTTCGAAATAACAACAACAACAACAACAATAATTACGCTCAACCCAGATTGGGTCAGGTTAAAAATGTCTACCTGACAAAAATCTGAATTCCTCAAAACTTCATAGAGCCACTGATACAGTACGGCTAATGCATCACTCAGCTATCTTTTTAGACTTTACCTGTACATGTATGTTCTAAAGAATGAATTTAAACTTGATTAACATCAAATTAAACAAATTGAGGTTGCATTAAATACATTTCTGTATCTTTTGATATTGCAGATCGAGGGACGACGGCCAAACACTCACAGCAGCAATTTCCATTTTCCGATTCCAGTCGTGATATCAAACTCGGAGAAAGGATAACAAATATCAGTCACAGAAACTCTTCTTCAAAGTATAAGGGTTTGTTGTGGCAACAATATAAGGCTCTGGCTACCAGGAGGAAAGATACACACAATCACACAGAGAGGATGAATATAGAGGAACTCAGTGGAGAAACTTCTGACTTCCATGAGAAAAGTTGGAGAGGGTCCACTGATGTCAGCCGTGATGATTTTGAAGATCGCCATGAACGTAGGATCCATAATGAAAGGAGAGAGGCTTTCAGTCGGTCAGTGGAACAACGCATTCCGCCACCTTCTTCACTTGCATCATTGAACAAATTACCTAGCCAAGGCAATCAAAGAAGTCATAGAACTAAACTTCATCAGGATGTTAAGTCTTCCACACTTAGAGACACCCTCCGTGGGTTGGATCCAGCTTTAATTGATTTTGATGATTATGATTATGAGCAAGAAAACTTTCAGAGTGGAGAATACCAAAGACATCATCCATCAGAAACTAATAGATATCCTTCCTCACCATCTTATAGTGAGATTGAAGAAAGCGATGACAGATTAGGTCTTGATGAACTTGTGTTTCCAAGGTTTACATGTACATCAAATGGAGAGATCAAGAGACCTACAACTTCCATGAAAAATATTTCACAATCAAGAAGAGTTGCAAATAAAACAGATATACATGTAGAATCACCACAAAGTACAAGGCAGGTTCAAGACAGTATGAACTCCAAAATGTATTCCAATGAATCATATGTGGGACAGGACTACGAAGAACTTCTACATCTGTTACCAGATGCATTGGAACAAAACCATTATGGTGCTCATTCGGTTAGACAAAGTCTTCCACTCGCACATTCAGCCAGTGACCAGAAACGGCCAAGAAGGAGAAAGCTGGAAACAGAGTTTGTGGAAGCACAAGCACCAGCTACATGTAGTAGAACGTTTGAAAGAAAAAGACAGTTTGCAGGTCCTGTGCTAGAAAAAAGTGCAACAGATAAGCATTTTGATACAGATTCTGGGAGAGGTGTGGCAATATCAACACCTGTGCAATCTACTGAAAGATCATCAGACCTTGATGCACAATCTGTCAAGGAACACCAAAGGATTTCCAGAAGGCGGCTTCAAGGAATTAAAGAAAGTGTTTCACCGCCAGTAGGTGATCTGCCAAGTCATGGCCACCTGATCAAATCCCAACCTGAGGATATATCCAATAGAACTCTGCAGCAGCCTGGAGATATGAGGAGTCTTTCACTTCTCCGGTCAGGTCCAGACATTATCCACTCAAAAAGGTCCTCAGAAGATGCTGCAAATACATCCCAACCATCTCCTACCAGCTCTGCATTTCCAGACCAATTTGATCCTGTGCAAGATCTTCTGATGTCTTCGTCAGCCCTATCAACAAACAATGGACTCACAAATGCACAAGCTACTTCACACTCTTCAAAAACTTCTCAGTCGATTGATTACAGATTATCCAATTCTTTAACTACCTCAACAGCATCTGTATTGCAATATACATCAGCATTACCTCCCCATTCAGTCAAGCCCTCAGGTATTCTTGACCCTTTACCTTCTCAAGAAATGTCTGCTCTGGAAGGACACCCTACACAGCATTATCCACACACTGGTTCCTTGATGTCAAATCAGCAACTAGAAGAGCATTTGTCTGTTGCCAATACTTTGAACCAAAGTGCACAGAGCCCATCTTCCAAAGTCTCAAAGCATGATCAAAAGTTGCGGACACTGTCTAATCCCAATTCTGAAGGACATCACCAACAGCATTACTCACAAACAGGTTCCGTGATAACGAATAAGCAGTTAGAAGAACATTTGACTAGTTCTTTGAACAAAAGTACACAAAGATCAACTTCTTCAAATGTCGCAAAGCATGATACAAAATTGCGAACACAACCAAATAGTAATTCTGGAAGAAACCACTCACAGAATTATCCTCATACAGGATCCTTGATAACGAATCAGCAATTAGAAGAGCACTTGCCTGTAACAGATTATTCCGATCAAAGTACTCTTAGATCAGCATCTTCCAAAGTCTCAAAACCTGATCAACACTTACTTACACAAGCTCAGCCAAACTCTAAAACAAAATCTGCGCAGCATTATCCTTCTACAGGTACCCTAATGTCAAACCAGAAATTAGAAGAGCATTTGACTGTTGCCAGTCTTTCAAACAAAAGCACACATAGATCAACTGTCTCTATTCACCCAAAGTCTGATCACCAGTCAAGCATTATGACTACTGCAGAAGGTGATGCCCCAGACCCATCTAGAAGAGACTGGTACCCACCTCCTGGCTCCCATCTTGAATCATCTATCATTGGAGATAAGCAAGATTCTAATTCAAGCAAGGATGATTTACCAGTCTTTTCTCAAGAGAGAAGGTCAGAAGTCATGAATTATCATCTAGTTGATGAACTGAGTGACGATCAATCTCTGGTAAGTCATTTTTTGGTATTTTTTTCCTTTCAAAATTGTGCTGAAATTTAGACTATTTTAGTGATATATATAAGACTCAGAAAATTTAGATCGAAACAATTGCAGGAGATGTGAAATATCAAGTTCTATAAACTCAGTCTCTGATATGTTGTTCAATAGTAATAGAATTCACATTTGGAATCAACTTTATGAATTTGAACTGCAAATTCATCCTGTAGACTGACATTTTTCAAGCTTTCTTAACACTATTTCTTCAACATATTCAAATTATTCTTGTCTCAAATTATTAGCTTCTATTCATTGTGATACCAGTTTCCCACATTTATGACAAGGAATGCTAGTCTTCCAAATTTATGTGCTTGTTTAACTGTCAGTTTTCAGGGATTAATAGACCAAAGTTTTATTCTTCGTGGTACAAATGTATATTTATTCAATCCCGATGTTAAGTTTTATTCTGTTTTATTTACTATGCTTTTGTTTTCAGAATACACCAAGCCACATCTATGCTAATAAGGCACATAGAGGAACTGCTAATAAAGCTTCCTCTCAAGAAAGGTTGGTGGCTCTGTTTCTAAATATAAATATTTGTGTGGATTTTATGTGCTAATGTCGATGTTTCATGGTATCCGTATTCAAATTTAAACACATACAATTAATATACTGTAATGCGCAAATTCCAATAGGGATGAGATTTTCATTTGTCATAGGAAACAGACTTTTCACTGATTCGCAGGGGCATCTATGTCATAAGGTCAATTGATATCTTATTAATGTGCGAAATGTGATTGACTCTAGGCATAAAAAGGTAATTTGTAATAAAGACAGTCAAGATATTGTACTTAGGCATCCTTTTGATTGTAGGCCTATGTATAGGATTTCCATCCCTAGCACACAAGCAAGGGTAATATTATCATGATTATTTCATATTTATTCAGATATTTTTCTTGGCTAGGATGATTAATTGCTTTTCCATTTCTTTTTTAATAAATAAATCAGATCAACAGAATACCAGCCCATCATAAAATATTCAGATACTGAAATCTTTCAAGAGAGATGATTTATGATTTTATGATTAGTTTATATTTATTGAGATATTTTAGGGGCTTTTTTTACCTAGGATGATAAATTGCAATTCCATTTCTGTTTAAATAGAAATATCAGACCAACAGAATGCCAGCCCGTCATAAAATATTCAGATACTGAAATCTTTCAAGAGAGATTCATATTTACATTTCCTCCCCCTCCAGGCATAGTAATTAATCAAGGAAAAAATTGGATTGTCAAGCGTTAGAGCCACCATGTCATTTGCTAGTCTCCTAGTACAGCCCCTTTGAACATTTAGGCTACCATTTGTCACAGTGTCTGAATTATGAGACTGATGGTTTACTGAATTTTATATATAGCATTATCAATTATGTATATCAGGGCTACCAGTTTTCAGGCAGAAGGCTTAATTTAGGCCCTGGTAATTTATTTTCTTGCCATAGTTGTAGCATTTTTGTGTACAAAATATTGCATTCTTGGTGTTTTATAGTTTTTTTTTAAAATCAATTTCAGCCCCTTTAAGTATTTAAACTAGCATGTCACATGTCTGAATAATGAAAAGCATTCTCACTATTATATCTTCATGCCTGTTATTTGTCAAGCAAAAGCCTAAATTTAGACCGTACGTAGCAATTAATTTTCTGGCCATAGTTTTATCACTTAAGATTTTGCATCCTACATGATTTTCAGGTTCTTTGATCAATTTTAATTGGCATCCCTGTATCAGTTACCTGTTATTTTGGAGGACAGCTATTGACAAGTGTGTTCACAACTCAGCTTATTGAAATGCCATGGATGTTGTTTCAATAAATCATTTATTTCTCCATATACATCAATCTACTCATGTATGTAGATATCTCTCTGTTATGTACTAAAAACCGCTGAAATAGCCCCCATAAAAATCAAAACAAGGGCGAAAAATAAACATGTAAGCATTTACAAACTGCCCCCATTTATTAATTTTTAGGCAATCAATGTTCCCCATGTCTCATTGAAATTTCTGTTTGAGCAACAAAATAGCCCCAATGAGCCTCAAAATATCCTTCGCCAAATACATTATGGGGTCTATTTTCAAAAGGAAAATGTAGAAATATCTAAAACAAGGTCTGCGCACGAAGACTAATCTGTCTCATCAGCTGTCATTGAGATGTGTGTAATATATTTAAGTGAGAGAATAGATTTGATTAGATCGAATGGTTGATTAGTCTGGCACCCTAGCCTTCGAGGGCGTTAAGACATTTATGTGATGATGGGGAGTATGATCTCATGGCATGTGTGTAAAGTTGGCAAAAACAAGGAATTGACGATTAAAAAAATATCTGTCTAATTATTAAACCTTAGATGAAAGAATAGATTAGTTAGAAAAATGATTATGAGGAAAAGGGATCAAATGATAACAACAAATTATCTTTATGACTCTGAGATAACTGATTAAAAATAATAAGAGTATGCGTAAGTTATGTGTGAATGTAGAGATATTCTACAGAAAAAATAGAAAATGAATTGAAAATATTCTATCTGGAAAAAAAAGGATACCAAAGAATACCAACAATTGATACAAGTTAAAAATAAAAATAAAAGAGATTAAGTGATTTAAGGTAAGATGAGCAAATTCTGAGATAATTGAAAGGAGGAGGACAATAATGTCATTAATACTACTGGTAAAATTCACTAAAGGCACCTTTTTCAAGGCACTGTTATATAGTTAAGTATATGAAGAATTAATAACATAAAATTACATCCATTTTTATACGAAAACTATCTTTTGTTTGACTTCTATTAACTTTCAAGACTCCAACTACTATTTTTTCAAGACTCCAAATAAAACATATAGTGCTGCACGATTGAGAATAAATTTAAAAAAATGTAGATATATAGAATTGATAATACTGTAGATATAAAATAATGTTTACTGTATTTGATGATAACTATCCTTTTATTTTGTATTCCATTTGAAGACATTCTGAGACGAGCCCTCATCATGTCACATCGATCTTGTGGGTATTCAAGCTTTTAGACATACTACACAACCATCCTGTAGAGAGACATGAAGTGCTGGTGTCACAGGTATGCAGGACATTGTAACATTGCACATTAATTGCACATTACGATATCCATAATTATCTTAAGTCTTGTCATTTTTATTGTTTAATCTACACAATTCTATTCAACATTATGTATGATGCCATAGTGTATACATGTAACTTCCCATTACTTTTTGTCTGAGTTTTGGCAGAAATGGATTAAGCAATCCACTTGTGCAATATTTTATTGATTATTAGATGTATCATGGATTATTAAGCATTCTCATATGCATATTTATGTATTTTGCTTTGTTGTCTTTGTATCTGTCTTATTTGGAAGCAAATATTTACAGGTTGTTATAGCATTTTTTTGTCTTCCTGAGACATGCTTTTGCTTTGTCTGAAATACATAAAATAAACTAAATCTTTTAACTTCAATTTTTTCACTTAGTAAGTGCTTGCTATGGAACTAAAATACAAAATCTCCACTACTTTTCTTTCCAAAGATCAAACAACAGAAAACTTTTGTTTTGAATAAATGTAGAGCTGTTTGTGATGATGTCACATCTGCGAGCAAAATTGCTAATTCACAAATCCTCATATTGAATAGAGATTACTGAAAATAAGAAAATGAATAACTCTTGAACAGATCTCATCTCATTCTTATTCATGTGATAGCAGCAGGCTAATATCCGGGATTGTGTAACATAAAGCTGTTTGTACATTATATACGACTCTAAGAACGACCGGTGAACCTTATTCAGGTGTGATTCAGCGATAAAATTTAACATTGTGTGAAGAAAAGGGTCACCAGTTGATAGTAGAGTCATGTGTAGATGCTTTATGAAACACAATCCGGATCATATTTTTCTTTTGTTGTTCTCCATTTAACAGGCGTATTGGTTTAGGAGGTGGCTCAGCAAGGTGAGGCTAATCAAGATGTATCGCCAAGAGGAGAACGATAAATGGAGACGGTGAGATAGTTTCTCTTCTTTTTTATTGAATAATATGACTTATTAGGTGCCAAATCCACTGAGATTTAGTGCTCAAGGTGCTCACAAAATAAAATAGAGTTCAGAGTGGAAAATAGCAAAGCATAAGAAACGGATCAGACGACTAAAGTACTAAGCAGTATATGGCAAAGATTGAAAACATATTAGAAATATATATTACAGAATGAAGATGGTTTAGATTAAAAACTCATTTGCATTCCCTCCTCAAATTGTTCTTGATACATCTAAAGAATATGAAATCTGCAGTGCAGTCAAGAAGCGAGTCATCTAGACACCTTTCTCACCACCATTGTCATACACAAGTGGGATTTTTGTTGTTGTTGCTGTTGTTGTGTGTACATTTTAATACTTGTTCTTACCTACAGGGCAGTCACATTCCACACTGTGTCGCTACAGCAGAAGTACCTCAGGCAATGGCTGGCTGCAGTGCAGTCGAGAAGCAGAGCAGCGAGACTTGTCTACCAGCACCATTATCCTACAAAAACGGTTATACTTTACATTTCCATTCTTGTTCCAACCAATAGGGCAGTCACATTTCACAATGTGTCACTACAGCAGAAGTACCTCAGGCAATGGATGGCTGCAGTGCAGTCGAGAATCAGAGCAGCTAGACTCCTGTACCAGCATGTTCTGCTGAGGAAGGGACTCAGTGCATTCAGGTTTGCTGTAATGAGCAGCAAGGTACAGGCAATACACCTGGAGACGAGGCTAAAGGTCATGACCCGCGCCAAGTATTTCAACAAAGTAAGAGTTTGATGAAATTGGAATTTTTTTAGACAGTAGAGATTTTTTTTGGAGAAGGTAGTTTCATGAGAATAGAAATGATTATACAGGTTTCTTGTTTAAGATAACCTCCTTTCCATTCAAACGTTTACATCCAGCTCAAAAAGAGTCAGTGGTCACCCAAACATAAATTAATGTATTGTCTTTTTTAATAGATATGACTATAATGAGCATTTATAAACATAAAGAAAGAGCGTATATTCTGAACTGAATTTTTAAAAGACTTTTTGAAGGTGTAAAACTTTCTTTGATACCTTGTATAGTTTATACATAATTACCCAATTGCTCTGATAAGTTGCATTCAATTTTGTTTGTCCAGTGGAGTACCCTCACGCAGCTGTGGAAAGAGAAAGAGGCCCTCTTGGAGCAGATTGCTGATCAGCATTTGACTGTCAAAGCATTCACTTTCTGGAGAGATGTCTTCCACACACAACAGAGAATGGGGATAGCTGATCTACATTTCAAGTGAGTTTGTTTCATTGTAATTTTACTAATTAATCTAAGGGAAGGATTGTTATGTTCATAAAAAGATTCTTGGTAGAGAAGGGCCCTCTTTGACAAGATAGAATGTTACCATCAAAGTATTCACCTTCAGGTGAGAAGTATACCATACGCAACAGAGAACAGGGATTGCAGATCTACATTACAAATCGGTTTTGTTCCATGTAATTTTACTGATCTTAAAGGGAAGGATTATCATGTTCTTCTTGGACCAGAAAGCTGATCATTATGTTAGTTTTTTTTGTTACCACCAAAGCATTCATTGCTTTTTATCGAAATTGAAATGAGATCAGTCAATCGATCAATTCACTTTTTGGAAAGACGTCTTCCACACCCAAGAGAGAATTCTGTCCTTTGATTGCTTTTGAAGGAATGATTATGATTTTCTTCAAGTAGATCTCTTTAAATTCAAATTGAATTTGCCATAAAGTTATTGAACAATTTCTACTTGCCCATATAATCTATTAATGTGGTTTGTAAATTTTTATTTCATGACTTTTCATTCCTCTGAAATGATTTTGAGTTGTTGCTAGAAAGTTGCAGTTGAATGCGCTCTCCAATGAAAAATTAATTTTTCAAATACATCTTGTAAACAGTGCAAAACATGTATGAATGGGAACACTCTTTCAATTTGGAATTAATTTGCAGTTGATCTGCAATCGGATGCAAGTTTCCAGCCACACCCAGACCAGGACCCTGTAACAAAGATTTGCAATCAATTACTTAATACTTGCTGAGGAACTCCCTTTATGCAGCTTAGCGTTTAAGCTATACTGGCATGAATTGTTGAAGCAAGTACGGTATTGCAGGGAGTGTTATGATATTCTGGCAAAGTACTTGCATTGGATCAATCGCAAGTCTATGAAAAATCATGTACCTAAGATTTGTATTGATTGTATCTCTTTAGATAGCTTATTTTACTTAATTGAGTTAATTAAAAAGAATCTTGAATCTACATGATTTCCCTAAGACTTATGATTAATAATACCAACTGTACGATTGATTGAACATACATGTACTTGGTTTTTTGGGGGGAACCTGAGCGGAATATGAGAAGCCGCCATTTATCATTATCGTGGTGGTCGAAAAGTTACATTGTTTATTTTTTCTTTTTAGAGTGGGGCTCTTATCAAAGTCTGTGGACCACTGGAAGGACTATGTTGTACATCGAAGGAAGAGGTTCTACCAGACGGAGGTAGCAAGGGTCTTTCATGAAGACAGACTTGTCAAGAGAGCTTGGGTTACCATGGCAACCATGTTTGCTGAGCGACAGAAGGCCAGGAGACAGTTTAGGTGAGATTGACATGGACACATCCAATATTAATTTTGGCACAAGGGGTGGGGAATGGCAGGCAGCATATTCTCCCCTGGTGATAACCAGTTGCTTGATTAACAAAATTTATGAACGAGCCCTCAATTCAAAAGGAGTGATGATTCTTCACTTCCATATACTACCAATATAAGAGCAGGTTTGTGGGGAGTCATGGCCCATTTGGCACCGGGGATCCAAATAATATTGATAAATTTGTGATCATATAGAGTGCATCCTTATTGAACATTGGATATTTATTTATTTTTTCTTAATTAATTCAGGTTTTTTTTAGTAGGATGGTTTCTTCAAGTCATTGCAACTGATCTACTTTCCAAGAAAGCCCTATTTTTAAAAATCCACAGATATCATAATAAAATTCATAGGGATAAAATAGCTTTGGTGTCTAACTTATAGATAAGAAACTTGCAGCATCATTCCCTTTATTGTATAGGACCTCACAGAATATTAAGATTTCAAATGCAAGAATATGATTTTTCACCTGTGATAACTCAGATTTGTATAGAATTTAATCATTTATTAATAATCATGCTACAGATTTCCATGAGGATTGTTGTCATTCTTCATTGTCACTGTGGAAACTTTAGAGGGCCTACACTATCAGGGCCCTCTTGCATAAAAAGCTGCGTTTAAATGCAAGTCAGATAATTAAATGCAACTCAATTTTGAACAAATCAGAAGCGCGTATTTAGGACTTGCGTATGATTTTGGGAGTTGTGTTTAAATGCATCTTTTATGCAATAGGGCTTCCTGTCTATATCTATCAGTTGTGGCTCCCAAAATGTTTTGCTACAATTGTCATATTTGAGAATTAAAGCCAGCCTTGAGTAATACTTTTTATCTGGTTTTAGGTGGTCCATCCTGCGTCGAACATGGAGAGCATGGAAGCATGGCATCCAGATCATGAAGATGGAGAATCTTCATGACAATGCTAAGGCTATGGTATTTAGAGATCGCATCACTGTCAAGATGTTCTTCAGAGATTGGAAGGAGAAGACCAAGGTTGCCATGGTGACGCACAAGAGGGAGAAATCACAACTGAGGTACGATTCCATGATTGTGATCATGATGGTGACGTTGTTCATGCTGGTAAAAATGATCGACTGTAATGGTGTTGTTGAGAAAGATTGTGATGACAATGATGTTGAAATTAAAAAAACATGAATGTTGATGATATTAATGATACGAAGTATGCTGATGTCAATGTTGATGTTAATAAGGATGATGTTTGTGATTTTGATGCTAATTATTATCATATTCATTCTTAATTTCAGTTTGTCGTTATTTCTCTGAGCCAAGCCTTCATGCTGTGGAAACTAAAGTGCTGTAGAAGACAGCTCCTCTGTCGCATCCTAGACTCGAAGGCCCGCAAGTCTCTAAGAAAGAGAGCCTTTGCAGCCTGGAGGGAGTCGACCAAGCGATCTATATTATCATTATCATTGTTATCAGTATTGTTGTTCATTCTTCCTCCAGCCAAGCCCTTATGCTGTGGAAACTGAAGTGCCGCAGAAGACAGCTTATCTGTCGCATCCTAGACTCAAAGGCAAGGAAGTCTCTCAGAAAAAAGAGACTTTGCAGCCTGGAAGGAGCAAACCAAATGATCCATTTGATCATTATTGTTGTTCATTCTTCCTCCAGTCAAGCCTTCATGCTGTGGAAACTGAAGTGCCACAGAAGACAGCTTATCTGTCGCATCCTAGACTCAAAGGCACGGAAGGCTCTAAGGAAGAGAGCCTTCGCAGCCTGGAAGGAGCAAACCAAACGAACCATCGAGGCAAGGGGTCGAGCAGTCATGTTGATTCAGAGGGTGCAGATGGATGTCGTCATGTCAAAGTGGAGGTCATGGACTTCCATTCAAATATCCCAAAGGTGCGTTTTCAGTCAATTATTTCCAATTAATTTCATTTTCAAACCATGTTGAAGGCGAAGAAAGTAGGGCATGATGTTTGTTGTCCTATAACTGTCCATTGCTTTCAAGGTTTACAAGTCTTATCTTAAATTTGTAATACCTGCTGCGCAAATAGAAAAAAAACTGTCAAGTGCTGCACTTCTTGATAAAATCAACACTGTTTGGTCATTTTGTTAAAGAAAGTATGATTTGTGTTAAAAGCAAGCTTGAAATTACTTGATTTAGATATTAATTACTGGATTTAGTTTGCCTATTTCTCGCCTCATTTTCAAGGAAATTTGTTGTTCTGCGAAATTTGAAGTTCGTATAGATTATTTTAATGTTAGATTTTCTTATTATGGATGGTGCTCGTACCACTCCCACACCACAATGCAGAGGATTCCGGATCTGGATTTTTAATTGTGATTCACTGTGATTTTTATGGCAGAAAAATTCTTCAAGAGCACATTGGTATACGCAACAAGAACTGGATGAATCATGCCTTCCGTGAATGGAAACTCAGCTGGCTACGAGAGAGGGCACTTCAACAAGGTCTTACAAGATGGTCGAAGAGATGCCTGCAAATGGCAGCTTCTAGATGGAAATGGTTTGTATTGGAGCGCAGACGAGAGGGACAGGCCATTGAGTTCTTGAGACGAACTGAGGGAGCTCAACTTAGAAGTAAGTACCATTTCATACTTTCTGTTGTAAGTGTAGTCCCATCTCATGGTATGAAATCACAGTCTGTCATTTTTGTGCCTCCATCCACCGAAGGTAGTGCAGGAGGCATTATTATTCACTTACATCAAGGTACATGTGTAATTGAAAAAAAATCATATGTGTATGTACATTTGATATATCACAATCAACACCAGTACAGATGAAAATGCAGAGTCCACAAAATTGGTAATGTGAGCCACCCTGTATCAGGAATAAATAATTAAATGATACAGAAGCAGATTTTGAAATAAAAATTAAGTGAAGCAAAGGACACATTACATGTATTTTGATGCATGAGACATTTTGAAGCAGAAGTTTAAAATCTGAACATGACGATCCAATATCCTCTAACATGTCTATTTATGGAATACCAATTATATTCAAATCAAATTTTGACTATGGTTGTTTCAGGTTCCTTTTTGAAGTGGACTAAAGCCAAAGCTCTAGCAGATCATGACCGAGAGAGGGCGCTTGAGATTCAGCGTCAATTGACTCGCAGCCGTCTTCACCGAACCTTCCTTGCTTGGAAGCTGGAGTCAATGGAGACAAAAGCGGTCGGCCCTTTTACAGAGAGGAGACAGAAGCGATGTCTGGCCAGGTTAGTTTCTTAATAATAATTATAACAGTAATAATGATAAACAGCTTTTATATAGCGCTTATCACCTCTTCATGAGATGTCCCTAATAAAGTGCTCTACGTTTACAGTTGTACTACCCTCGTTTTAGCAGTGCAGCTATTTCATTATTTGGATGATTTAAACCATTGCCATTTCATCCTGTTTTGTATTACTGATGGACACATGGGCCAAGAATTGCAATGAGACTGTGAAGTTGAAAGTCGTTTATGAGCAATAAAAATAGAAAGTAAAAATTATAATGTAAGAATGTTAAATTGTCAGAAAACAAGTCAGTGTAATCTGTTCAGTTCATGAACCAGTATAATACTTATTGAGTATTGTCGTGGCTCTGATATTGCAGTTGATGTCAGATGTGGATGTTCTATTGCACTTAGATCCATGAATATCATGCACATTTAAATTCCCTTGTGCTTTTTTTTTCAGAGTGTTTGATGGTTGGAGAAACATTATCACAAGGAAGAAGATTGGACAGTACGTCTCAGAAAGATGGAAGAATGATACCATTGCACGAACCTTTAGATATTGGAGGTGAGTGCTACAAAGAAAGAAACATTTGGAAGAACAGCACACAAAGACGTCTGATGCAGGGAATTTATTCACTGATTCATGGATATTTTGTCGGAAAAATGACCCAGAAGCTTGTTTTACCCATTTGTGAAAAAAATAGAGTTTGGTAAATCATCATAGCATAACTCATACAGAAGAGGGGTTGCAGAAGAAGGAGTTGAGAGAAGGGATAAAAAATATCTTAGATGAAGTGAAAGAAAGGAAGAAATAGTAACTTATTGGCTTCCTAGAGATAAATTTAGGAGCAACTAGCATTCAAGAACTATCTTTTATCTCTATCTCATGACAGATGCCAGACTTAGGGGGTGTTGCTCAAATGTTGCAATTGATCGAAAGTTGCAGTTGATGGAAATGCGCCAATCAAAATCATTGTTTCATGCGTGTCTTCTTAAATGCGCATACCGTGTGCGAATTAAAATGTGCGTTACAATGTGCAAAGGTGCAGTTAATTTTGAACAACACCCCCTTAGTTTAACCTCCATGCAAAGCTGTAGGTTAGCTTGGGAGCCAGCTTTTTCAAGGGTTGCTCCATGAGGCCTGTAACATAAAAGATGCAATTAAATTTACGATAAATATTAATTGTACTGTAAGATTATGACAAAATGTGTAGTAAAGTGATAGGATTAATTGGAAAATGAATTCCATCTCTTTATGTTACAGGCAACAGGGGCCTGTAATATAAAAAAATGCACTTAAACTTACTATGAATATTAATCGTAAGTCAATGGCAAAACGTGTATAATAGAGTTACGATTAATTTTCAATTCATAGTATCTGGGAATATACAATGTACCTGCATTAGTAAGCAATTTTAGAAGACAAAGTAAAGATAAATCAAACATTGGACCATGAAGATAATGGATTGTTAAAGGCATCTGCTCAATGGCTCGTTTTCTTTCCCCCAACATAACAATTAAATGTATAATGTCAATGAAAAACCTGCGTAGTTATTTCTTTAAAATATATAATCTATTTTTTTCAAAACTATTTCGCTAATGACAGAGACCTGACGAGGTCTACCCTCGAAGCGAAGCAAGAGCAGGCCGCCTTCGAGGCAAACATGGTCCAAGGATGCTTCCAAGCTTGGCAGAGGCTGCATCAGAGAGAGACAAGTAGGAGAGAGGTTGCTAGGCAACAGGAGAAGGGATGTCTCAGGGATGCGTTCATGTCATGGAAAGCTCAGACGGAAACGATGGAGCTGGAGAGAGAGACTCTTTTGGGACAAGAGGTATGATATTGTTTCAAAAGAGGTTACAACAAACTAGACTACAGCAGGGAATAATTGTACTTTTCACATTTGATTAGCACTTTTGGACATAAAGGATGCAGTTTCAATACTTTACTCTACAGTTCTATGTGAAAAAGTTGCTAAACAAAATATATTTTGTATAGCAATCTTGCTAAAATGCATAGCAAAGTGCATTTTGATACCAGGAAAACTATTTCCTGCTACAGGGAAATTTTGAAATTTCTTTCCTTCTTAAAGCTTGAATATCCATTTCTTGCAGGTAATTTCACAGTCTTAAAATAAAGCTAATGGAAATTACTCTTGATGAATATGATGGTTTGAAACTATAAGCATGTCTCAAATGTTGATTTTCTTACTCTACTGTACCATCTTTCTCATTTCTCCATGTGAATACAGCATAGACGGGTTCTACTCCAGAAGATTTTCTTTAGCGCTTGGAGGAGAGTGAGTGGGGAAGAAGCAGAATCAGAAAATGAGAGATGCTGCATGATCCAAGACAAGCGGACCGCATCATCTGTTCTACAGATGTGGATGAGATGGCGGAGATCGCTAGAACTTGAGCTGAAGGCAAGGTGAGGGAAGATATAAATTTGTTTCAACACTGTTGGCAGATTAAGAATCTCACAATTGGATGGGAGGGGTTATCTTTTTTCTACTACAGATGACCTGACAAGGAACATGCAAAATGGTAATAATTGAGAAAAAAAAACAAGAACCTTGTCTAGGTTTCATAACTTTTTAACAGATCATATGCTTTGCTCAAATTTTGACAGCTTGATAATCATATTATTCCTCATTTACAGATAGCACACTGAAGTCTTGGGTTAATTACTCTTGAATGATATATATTTGTATTTTTTTTCCTGTCAGATCACTTGTGGAGAAGAGAACGCGCTGCATGCTCAAGGATACATTCCGCTCATGGCATCGTTACACCCAGCAGAGCATGAATGCAGCCGTAGAGCGATTCCAGGAGAGATTGAATGAGTCTTGCTTCTCACAACAGAGTCAGATGCATATTGGAAGTTTCACTTCATCATTGTCCTCACCGTTATCCCCTCCCTCATTATCATCATCATCATCATCATCCTCTTCGTTGCCATCGCAGCTCCAGCATCAAGGTACTTCATCGCCTTACGCATCATCGCCATTCCCCCTAAGGGACTTGTCAAATCGTCTTTTCGAGAAAGCGTCTACTTCAATGGATGAGGGGATTTCTCAACCCCGGTCATTTGAAAACATTGCGGCAGGTGCTTCTGACCCAACAAGAGATGTCACGCAGCTGAAAGACGATGGTGTGTCCTCGCCTTTTGCATCATATCCGTCTCCATTGAGGGAGTTATCAACTTGTCATCTAGAGGAAAGGTCCACTGTACTAGAAGGAGGGGTCATCCAGAGAGGGTTTGCGGAAGATATTGCAACAGATGCTTCTGACATAGCGCCAGGTGCCACATCATTGTTAACACAGCTTCAGCTTCATGGTACGTCATCTCCAGACGGATCATCACCATCTCCCCTGAGGGAATTGTCCGCTCGTTATCTACAGAACGAGTCTTCCATGACAATAATGGAAGGAGGGGTTGTTCAGCCCGGGTTCGTTGAAGACATTGACATAGCAACTGATGCATCTTCCACTTTACGTGAAGAATACTCCTCAAGCTCTGACTCACCGGAACGCATCTCAATAACTCCATCTCCGCTCCGCAATCTAATTCCGTCTAGGGATGTCTTTCCTCATGTTGTGGACAATAGTGACCTTCCCAGCTCTGCATTACAGGTCAAAGGTCAATCAGAGCTTGGTGAAGGGTCAGTTGTGAGTTTGGATCAAGGAATGGAATCTTCTTCAGGTCAGAGTGTGGACTCCCAGCCTAGTAACTTCGGTGTCGCCTCCATCGCTGACAGTGGATACCATGCGTACGGGCTGGCTGTGCTCTCCAATGGGGAGTCACAGGTGGAAACCGGTAGTGACATCATCTCAAACAGTGTAAAAGAATATGGGACTTATAGGTATGCCTTGGGGGACTCCCCACACAAGAACAACAATAACAGTGCATCTCAGCTTGTGGAATTGCATACAACCCAATTCAAAGAGAAGTGGATTGGGTTTACCAATATCCCAGATTCATCTCAAGATCTTCCAACCAAAATAGAGGCTGACTTTCCTGCTCTTTTAATAGACACTTCATCTTCTGAAAGTCTTGCACCAAACAGAGAGTATGCACCTTCATTAGATAGTGGATCAGGCAGTCTAGGAAATTCTCGCAACTTGGCATCATCCAAAAGCACAAGCAGCCAGAGACAATACACTTTGCAAAGCCCATGCTCAACAAACATTAGTAGAAATAATGACACAGGGATGGCAGGTACTGATGTGAATGGAGATCTGATGAGTTTTCCGGATGAACTGGCTGGAAGGATAGATGTTGACAGTGATGACAACGATGATGATGAGGCTGATGGAAGCATTTATTCTGGATCAGTGGTTACAGAGGGCTCATTGGTACCTGCAGATGTTCCCAGTGCTGATTTTCGAGATGAGCAAACACTGACAGTTATCGCCAATAAAAAGGTGAGGCACTTCTGTTTACAGAAAAATCAGTATTTTGGATATCAGTTTATTCATGTAACACGAAATATCGCTCATGTTTTAGAGGTAATCAGTTTAGAAATACATCATTGATTATGTACTGTACTATCAATGAAAAGGAATATATGCTCCTACAACAGTAATTCTCATCAATGAAAAACAATCAAACCAAATAAATCAAAATGATTTTTCTTTGCTTTGAAATGAAATTTGTTATCGCTACATGTAAATATACATGTAAACATTTTCATCATTCCTATCCTGATGATCCATTCACCAATAATTTGCACCTTACAATGTACATTGACCATGATTTTGTTTTTAATTAGATATTGTGCATGATCTTTTCAGCACCTTCTCCTTATCGGTTTTATAAGTAAATGAATAAATGAGTAGATAGACAAATAGAAATATTGCTTACTCTTCCGATAGGCCTATCTGACCTCAGTGATCCTCCGTCTTCGTCTGTGGCCAGCCAGTGCAACCTTTTACCAATGGTTAGAGTACACTCGCATCAAGAAAATGCATAGACAGTACAAAGCTCTCGTTGAAGGGAGGATGGAGGATGCGGAACTAAGAGCTGCTTTTCAACTCTGGAGGAAGCTTAGCAGTGATAGTCAGCTTGCTTGCAACTATCTGGTAATTGATTTTGCAGCATACAAAAGGGGGCTTTTGTAATCAAACAGACATGCTATTGAATTCATGTACCTGCTATAAATATTCTTCCTATGCGAATTCAGCTTGTAATTACAAGAGAAGGACCTGTTTTTGTAGACCAGTTTTGGAAATCCTGCATCTATATGTACAAGATACGATCCTAAAAAAAAATTCTATCAGCCCAATTTCATTTTTATTCTTATTTTCATTTTTGTTTTTAATTTCACTTTCACTTTCATTTTCTTTTTGGTTTCCAGTCTTGTTAACGATAGTTTCATTTCCATTATCATGCACATTTCCATTTCCATACACATTTTCATTACACATTAAAAATTCATAAAGATGGAATAATTATTAGTGTATGCACAAAAACAAAACACGCAATTAATAAGGATACATGTAGTTATGCATTATAGACCATATTAAATAAATGTTGTGCAAAAAAAAGTCTAACAGATTGCTAATATCGCATTCTTGTTTTTTCTTATTTCTGTTACGTCCGTAGAATCACCGATTGTTGGAGAGACATTTCAGAGCTTGGTCCTGCCTCAAAGAAAAGCAAACAAAACAGGAAATACAGACCACAATTGCTGAGCAGCATGCCTCTCGCACTCTACTGAAAAACGCTTGGAGAAGATGGAAAGAGCAGTTCCTTCAGAGCTTATACCCCATTGATCAGCAACCTTCATGGAGTACCCACTTCAGCCAATCAGAGATCATGTCTCAGAGGTGTACCCTGTTCCATGCTGAGATCCAGGGAAGAAATGTGAAAGAGTGTCTGGTGTTTTGGAGAGTGAGACTGAGGCAGTTACAGGAAGCAGATGCGTACAGGACGAGAGTTGTTCAGAAGAGGTAAGTCTTGTGTAATATTGCTGTCTGTCGGCATGTGTATGTCTTTGTTCAGGATATATGTGCATGCATATTTCTCTGTTTGCATGATTGCAAATTGTTTGTGTGTGTGTTTGTACATGGTTATGTTTGAGTTTGTGTTTATGAGGTTGAATGCAGATAGGATGCAAATTGTTCAGAACTGGTAAGCGATATGCAATGATGGTGAGTCTGTTAGCAGGTACATGTTTTAAAAGGGTTTTTTTTGCAAGGATATATGGACATGAACTTGTCTCAGTTTACATGTATGTTTGTGTGTGTTTGTGTATATGTTTGTACAGGTTTGGAAATGCATGTACATAGGTATGTGTGAGTTTGTGTGTACAAGAAAAATGCGGTTGAATGCAAAATTGTAACACAGGCATACCCAGGGGCCTCAAATAGACTGTGCCCCCCATATTGCTGGATCATACATGTAGATGGCTTTGGCCTTGTTCACCCACTTTCCTTCATCCCCTCATTCCCACCTCAAACCCACATTTTTTTAAGGAGGGGGGGGGGGGGGCACTTTTTGAACCATCGGCAAAGAAAATCTCTCCTCACCTCTATTATATATTACCTGATCAGCGTGTTCGAGTGACATTTTGTTTGCTGGATATTTTTACATGGCGTTATCTGCTCCTTTCCCTTACCTTGTAAAATAGTAAGATTTTAATTGTGACATTTCCAGATTCTTATTGAATTAGAGTCCTTTGTTCTCTTGCTTCGTAACAATTTGAACTTTCTTTGCTGAAAATGTTTTTACTAAAGATGTTTGAGAGCATGATATAAATTTTGTTTGTAGATGCCTGATCGCATGGTCTTCCTGGAGCCGAGAGAAGAGATGGAGGGATGACGCCGCCAAGAGGATGTTGGAACGGAGACGAAAGAGACTCGCTTTCCATCACTGGCGGACACAGCTCTCCAAGCTGACCCTTATACACTCCCACTACCATGGTGCGGCACACAGTCATCTCTGCCTCATCGTCAGGGAGTGGCGCAGGTGGGCGGAGACCAGCAGGAGACTCCGCCTCACACGGGAAGTCGTTGAGATACAGACCAGGGGGTGTGGGCTCCATGGAGCGTGGTCGGTGTGGAAACGGGAGACGGAGAAGAGGAGAAGAGGACAGATGTTTTGTGAGAAGAAGATGCTTCAAAGGTTAGTGGAATTTTTGTGTGGTACGATTTTCTATCTGGGCAGTTACGAACAACTTTAAGAATGACTCTAAGAATGACTTTACAAATGAATCGTAATGGTCCTTGAACTGAATGAGTGACAATCTCACGTATGTCGCATACAATAACGTACTCCAGTCTTTCTTAAAGTGAATTTTAATTCTGAGAATGATTTGATGAAAGACCAGCCAGGGAAAGCTGTAAAATGTCTCAAACTCTATTTTGCACAATCATCAAAGATCACTAATGATGAATCAATAGAATGATGGAATTCTGTGCATGTCAATAATTCTCATGAACCTAACATTCACTCGTCCTCAATGAAAATCTTTATTATCCACAATCATTGGTGGCAGAACAAAACATGAATATGTAACACTTCTTCGAAGTTATAATGGTATACTTTGTTCCTGCTTATTGACAAGTAAGTTTTCTTAAGAGACTCGAGATGCTGCATTTTGGAATCTTTGTATTCTGAATTATTCCCTGATATTCATTTGTTTGATTTTGCCTACAATACAGAGGACTTGAGGAATTGGAATACACCAACTATGACAATGCAGACTGTGACCATTGTGCATTGCAAACTATGTAACACCTCCCTCAGTGCGCAAATCTCTTAGAACAGTGCAGTAAAGAAGACCTAATGGCTGCAAATGGAAGGGCTCTGGGATGTGTCAAATTTTGGCCAAATATCTAGTATAGCTTTTTATCAGACCTGTGTAAATGGTGGACACAAAAGGAAAGACATAAAGAGGACAAAAATATAAGGGATGCAAACTTGAATTGGAAGATACACTGAGAGGAAGAATGATAACAATTTTAAAATTTTAAATACACCTCTCCTGTATTTCAGTGCATTCAGTGGTTGGAAAGCAGTAATCCTGACCATCAGACATCGCAGAGACCTTATGTCCACCCTCCAAACCAGACACCAGCATGCATCTCTCTCTTCTTGCTTCAAACACTGGATGAGGGAGTACAACGTGAGGAAGTTCTCTGAGAAGCATAGAGGCAGAGAGGGGAGGAGATTGATGGCTCAGGTCCTTGAAGCATGGAAGATGTTTGCAGCAGAAAGGCGCTGTGAGAGACAGCGACAGATGGAGATCATGCGAGAGGTATTTACATCATGATTCAAATAGCCCCCAAAATTGAATTTCTCATTATTTATGTCCTCATCTTTCTTTGAAATTTGATAGTTTGAATCACTCTAATCCATTATGATCTCTGTGTGATTTACTGTTGACCTGAAAAATAATCAAGAAATTAGAATACAAATCTACCAGAAATTTTGAAGTGCAGGGAAACCTGGCTACAGTGGTTACCCAGGGTATACATTGTAAACATAAAAAAGATGGCAACTGTAGACAGATGACCTCAACAGACAGGTTCTATAACACATTTTCATCAGAACGGAAGCAATATAGGTGATCACTATAGACAGATGGCCACTCAGACAGGTTTGGCTATATCTGTATTCAAATTTTGTGCTTGTATATGGAAATTTTGCAGAAGAAATGAATAGGTGTCATCATAATAGGTGGGTTTACTAATAGATGCAAATTTTATGCATACCTCTAACACAGAGGTAGGTTGTTCTTGACAACCCAAAAGTTTGTCCAAGGCTTGCCCGACATAGCAACAAGTAATGTATGCAAATTTGATTCCAAGTATTGTAGTCTTATTGTTATCAACTGGTCTATGGAATACCACGTAACTACGTTAAACGCACATAAATTTGAATATATATAAGTAAACCCGCCTATTGTAGTGTGAAATAGCAGGATTTCTGTGCAACAAAAAAGAAGCAATTGAAATCACACATGCCATTTTAATGTAAAGTAATTCTCCATCGTTATCTTCATCACAGGCCTTTTCAGCATGGCACAATCATTACAAAATCGCAAAACGACGGAAACAGCTGGCCCTTTCTGCTGCCACCCATTGGCGACATATGGTTAGGAGGTCACACAAGCTCACAGAGACAATGGAGCTCTACCAGTGTACGATGGAAGAAAAGAAAGTCAAGCAAACCTTCCTGTGGTGGCAGAGAGCTTGGCTAAGCCATCAACTAGCTGACCAGCACTATCGAAATAGGCTACTTTCTAGGTTAGTCTCTCGCTAATTTAAAGGGTTTCGAGGAAAAAAATGTAATTTGCATATCATGAAAATTACTAGTAACCGCAAAAAATTTATCGCACATCATACGGATT
This sequence comes from Temnopleurus reevesii, assembly GCA_036244855.1. Taxonomy (NCBI): domain Eukaryota; kingdom Metazoa; phylum Echinodermata; class Echinoidea; order Temnopleuroida; family Temnopleuridae; genus Temnopleurus; species Temnopleurus reevesii. The sequence continues at coordinate 52,535 of BQKZ01001323.1, forward strand.
ATTCATTCTCGTTTATGATCAACGCATGGAACCTGAAAGTGAGTTAGGCTCCATTCGTTACTTTTTTAAATGCATATGCATGCTTTATGTGCACTTCCCTATTTGTGTCTGTCGGATGTTCAGGAGAGTTCGTTCTGTGTATACGTTCAACTAGCAAATTATTTTTACTTCTGGGATTGAGCTTCCAGCTACATGTAATATGACTTTGTATTATTAGGTACTGAAAACAAAATTGAAGATATGGATGTATGTATAACAAATTGCTGAGTGTTATGTTATATCTATCAGTCTTTAGTATTCAATTTATATATTTGTATTTCAGGTCTATACAAGGATTGAAAGAGCTACTCAAGAGATCCCAGAGGCTAAGGATGATGGAACAAAACTTTGTATCCCAGAAAAGAAGTGCTGTNTACCCAGGGTATACATTGTAAACATAAAAAAGATGGCCACTGTAGACAGGTGACCTCTACAGACAGGTTCTATAATACACATTTTCATCTGACAGAAGCAATATAGGTGGTCACTATAGACAGGTTTGACTCATACAGGTTTGGCTATATCTGTATTCAAATTTTGTACATGTATATGGACATTTTTGCTGAAGAAATGAATAGGTATTCTAATATAGAATGAGATGACAGAATTTCTGTGCAAAAAAAAAAGCAATGCTAGGATTGAAATCACACATGCCATCTTAAATTAAAATACTTCTCCATATTTGTCTTCACAGGCCTTTTCAGCATGGCACAATCACTACAAGGTCGCAAAACGCCGGAAGCAGCTGACCCTATCTGCTGCCACCCATTGGCGACATGTGGTCAGGAGGTCACACAAGCTCACTGAGACGATGGAGCTCTACCAATGTAGGGTGGAAGAACAGAAAGTCAGGCAAACCTTCCTTTGGTGGCAGAGAGCTTGGCTAAGTCATCAACTAGCTGACCAGCACTATAGGAATACGATAATTTCTAGGTTAGTTGCTTGCTGATTTAAAGGTAGAATATTTCTTTTTCAGCCTAAAATCTTACTTTCCAAGATTGTTGTGTTATGATGAAGAGCACTAAACGTTACAACTTATCACCAATTAAAAGCACAGAGATTGGACATGATAAGCACGTGTATAGTTATTCCAATAATAATTCTTTTATTCGAGGCCTCTAATGAATGGACCAAGCATTCAAAATTCAAAACAGCTGTTGAATGTCCGTTGACCCAAGCGCGAGATTCTCTCTTAGTGCGTATTCCGCATATGAAATTTACGCTAAACATGCACTAACAGGGCTGTGTGTGTGAGTGGGATTGAGGTACAGTGTAATATGCGCTAGCCGTATCGCGATACCGTCGGCATGATATAGTGAGAAAGATGACAGACAATGGAATGGATATTTATTTGAATTAAATGTCATAGACTACTAATGACTAAAATATTTAATTGAAGTTATTATTTTGTTAAATCCGAGGTACAGAACAAGTTGTAAGCATAATTGTAAGTATGGAAATGCATTTTTTAACCTTTAAAGGGTTTTTGAGGGGAAAAAATGCCATTTGCATACCATTTACTTTCATGAATAATAATAGTATCCACAAAAAAACTTTATCTGACATCATAAGGATTACTCATTCTCATTCATGATCAACGCATGGAACCTAAAACTGAGTTAGGCGCCATGCATTACTTTTTGAATGCGTATGCATGTTTTATATGCACATTCCTGTTTGTTTATATGGTGTCCGTGGGATGTTTAGGAGAGTTGGTTCTGTGTATACTTTCAACTAGCAAATTATATCTACTTCAGGGATTGAGCTTCCACCCAATATGACTTTGTATTTTTAAATTATGTGCTGAATATAAAATTCAACTTATGGATAAAGGCATGAATAATTATTATCAGAACATTGATGTAGAACTGCGGATTGCTGATCTTTAGTACCTGTATAAATATATTCTAATAAATAAATCAATAAATAAATGTATAACAAATTACTGAGTGTTATGTTGTATCTATCAGTTCTTAGTATTTGATTTATATATTTCTATTTCAGGTCCATACAAGGATTGAAAGAGCTACTCAAGAGATCCCAGAGGCTGAGGATGATGGAACAAAACTTTGTATCCCAGAAAAGAAGTGCTGTGGTAATTATTGTAAAAACTATTCCTCATTTCACAGTGTTTGGGTTTTATAGAGGGTTAGACAACGAGTGTGGATTTCTTCTAGTCAATGATGTCCCTGCCAAAAAGTAAAATACATACCTTTTAAAGTCAGCCCGTCATGATCAACATGACTTCCAGTTGCGAGCGTTGCACGGACGGCGTGTTGCGTATTGGCATTTACGATATTTAAACATTTCCTTGCTTACGCACCTTGCCAAGCTCAGGAACTCGTAACACTTAGTACGACTTTCCGATCCTTGTTGTCATCACGTGTAACTTTGACTTGTCCCCTCTTTGGCTTTGATTTTTTTTCTGAAAACGTGCGGAGCGCATACGTTTGCGACTGCCAAGCTGTGAGCTAGCGAAATAAAGCTTGCTCACTTGCTACTCCAGGTAAAAATAATTATTTGAGTTTTCTGTTCAGCAATCTTCGCAATCAAAATGGCCGCGAACAGCTTGGCTCGCAACCGGAAGTCATGTTGATCATGACAGGCTTACTTTTAAATTAAATACAAAATAATGTTGATTGTTCAGAGTTCTCTGTTTACAAGAAGCTTAGTCACTACACCTATATTTAGATGAAATTCTGTATCCATCAGTCTTAGGAGGAGTGATATGGACAGGGAGAGAGCAATTAGTGTCCAGTTCTGCCAGGGACCTGTAACATAGAAGAAGGAATTAAACTTGCGAGAAATATTTTTTCTAAGTCTGTAGACAAATATGTACCATAGAGATACGACTAATCGCAAAATTTATTGTATCTCTTTAATGTAACAGGCCTCATGTGTAAGAATTTGCCTTGTGAAATCTAACTGTCTTACATGTATCTACCTTTACTATCCAAAATATAGGATCCTCATGGTCACATTCTTATTTGCAAGATAAAAAAAGACAGGTATGGTAAGATAAAAATGTAAGAAGATTTTGAACATTGGTCATCATAAATGAGCATGACTCTATCTATAAGTTGTTGTTTTTTTCTTTTTTTTAAGATGGCTGTCTTCTTCAAGAAGTGGAAAGACAAGCAAGGTCATATGACAGCCCTCCATGTCAAAGCTGCTCGTTCCGAAGACGAGTTGACCAGAAGGTCACTTGCCACAGCTTTCCTGACATGGCAGCAACAATATCTGGAGAAATGGACTGAACATGGTTATCGTCAGAAACTTGTGCTAAAGGTATGAAAATATTTTGTGTTTCATTATGAGTTGAAACATAAAACGTAAAAAATTTATTTTGAAGACAAACTGCAACCATTCAGGAGATAAACATTTTTAAAATGCTAATGATACGACGTTCAAAATCAGCAATATGCATGATCAGAAAGAGAAAGAAAAGTCTGTTAGTATACCAAAGTTTACAATCTTTTATTACTTGATCCAGAGAATTTTAGATACATGTAGGAAAATGATCACTAAAATTATAAAAGATTCTTGACTTGGCAACAGGAAAAACAATCAAAATTGACACTCAAATTTTCAATGCCATTGTATTTGATTGAAATATTGCAGAAATTCTAATGTTGCCATTTTGAGTATTAAAGATAAAGTAATTAGTTTGATGTAGAATAGATGCTATCATTTTTATGCTAAGAATATTGACATTTAAATTCATCCTCTCTCTATGTCCTACTTTCATAGGCTTGGCAGGCTTGGAGAATCTCAAAGGATAACCAGCAAAAAGCAGATCGTAAGAGAGAAGAGAGAAAGACTATCCTACTCAGACAGACTTTCAATGCCTTACGGAGCTTGTCTAGAGGTAGGCATACATATGTCGTCTAATGATCATGTAGCAGTTTTGAATTTTTGCTCTAAAAAAATTGACCCAAAACTATAATTATACAGCTTGCCACTCCAACATGGTTTATACTTGTAGCAAGTGTTGTAGACCATAAAAAGTTTGAAGCACCTCAGTTTCTGATGATGAAAAGTTTGAGAGCCTGGGTGTAGATTGCCTCCTAAACATTCCAATGGAAGTATTGTCATGCTCTGCCAACACCTCTTCCTTTGAGTCCTTGGGATTTATTTCAATATTCTGGGACTCCACAGGAGAAACAGAGCTTTGAGGAATGTTTACTGTCCCATTGTTTGATCGTTTTGCAAGGTCAAATCAGGTGGCATCGCTGACTTTTAAAAGCTAGTTCAGGAAATGAAGATAAATCATTACTGGTACATGTTCATTCACTTTATCATCCATGAATTTGATGAAATGAAACTGGGACTTACTGAAATA
>BQKZ01001323.1:58968-76952 GCA_036244855.1 Temnopleurus reevesii
AGTGGTGGTGGTGGTGGTGATAAGATGATTCGGATGAAATTGATGATGATAATGATGATAATGATGGGGATGATGATGATGATAATGATGATGATGATGATGATGATGATGATGATGATGATGATGATGATGGTGATGATGATGTGATGATGATGATGATGACGATGATGATGATGATGATGATGATGATGATGATGATGATGGTGATGATGATGATGTGATGAAGATGAAATGATGATGATTATGATGATGATGATGGTGATGATTTTGATGATGATGGTGATGATGATGATGATGATGATGATGATGATGATGTGATGATGCTGATGTTGATTTTTATGATGCTGACGGTGGTGGTGCGATGTCGCTGGGTAGGAATGGTACTTTTCAGATGGGTTGGATGGTATTGTGAGGATGGGTTGGGCTCATGGTGATGCATAATGAGGGTAATGATGATAAACGTAACAATCATTATGATTTGTCTACAACAATAATAATGATGATGATAATGACAAAAATAAAAAAAAAACACATCAGTTGGACCTGTCGATTACGCTATGAAAACCAAAGTGACAATATATTTTGTTCCTTTTCTTTTGAATTTAATACCTCCAGACGAAAATGCTTCAACAAATGGAAAACTACTCACGAAACTGTTAGACGAGAAAGAAGACATCACTTCCTTGAGCAGAAATATGGTCTATTGTGGAAGCGACGTGTCAGTCAGGCTCTAATGGCCCGAGCTATGGTGAGCTCCCTTCAATACATGACTGTGAATAATTTCAACCTCATATATTTTCAGTCCTTAAACAATTCAATTGCAAAAACTTGTGACTACACTTACAAATGAATATGCTGCTCTCCTCAGATTTTCTCTGGTTTTTTTTTGCCAATTATGCGTACATTAGAGAAAGATGTGTGGAAGTTATTGGATGTCAGTAATTGTTTGGAACCAACATTTTCATTGTGCTTCTACATACAAGTATCTCCTACGGCACTGTATAGTACATTTTCTGTGTGCAATGGCGAGAGAATAAGTCATCAACATTCATTCACGATCATGCATAGTGAGTGTAAAGCTTCCAGCGCCATGAGCACCGATGTGGTGGACCTGTGCGCTATACAAGTAGCCACCATTATCATTATTTTTATTATGCAGATTGACTGTCATGTCTTTGTGTATCACAAGCAGGAGTTTGAGAACACCTCTTGCCAATCTAAGGGGTTGTTGCTAGAAAGTTGCAATTGATGGCAAGTTGCGGTTGTTTCATGCACATCTTATCAAAAGAGCAAACCATGTGCAAACGAAATTGCACATTTAAATTTGCAACCAATTTGCAGTTGATCTGTGTTCAATTGCATATTTCTATATAGCGTATTTATGGTTCAGAATAGTGGATAAAAATACCCTAAGCAAAATGATGCATACGGAATATATTAGATTCATGTACAGTCAAACCTCGTTATTACAAGGCCCTTTGGATCCGAGAAATTATCTCTTGTTATCAAAACCATGTTATGTTATATCAGGGCCAAAATACAAAATGAAATACAAAGAGATGGGACCAGGAATACTACCTTGTTATAACGAGAGCTCGTTATATCAGTGCTCTTTATAACGAGGTTGGACTGTATATTGTTTTCTTATTACAGGCCAGGTACTGGCAGCTTGAGAGATGCTGGAATAATTGGAGGAGGTGCTTGATCAAGGAGCAGGTTTCACAAAGCATCTTAGTCCAAGACCAGCGCAGTTTGTTAAGTCAGGTTAGTGTGAAATTGTTGTTCAATTTCAGAAGTTGCTTATAAGCATCTTGTACCTAATAATCTCGGTATATCTTTATTAGAATAGTTACCTATATTTACCAAGCATAGCAACTTGTTTAGTGTAATTCAATCTCTATGAAAGAAAATAATGTAAACCAGATTTCTAGCATGCCAATGAATAGTTAGGAAATGATTGTTGGTGGGATATAGAACACAAGAAGTGAAATTGAAACATTGATTTTTGATTAATAAGAATGATTATTATCTTGTCATCTGTAGATATATAACTTAACACTTGCAGATCTTATTTAGTTACTTTTTCTGAGGATTATTTTCCCGATGATGATTTTTTTATCTGTGTTTCTGTCTCATATGCAGATCTTCAAGAAATGGCACCATCTTGCTCAGCACAGTAGACATCAACTAGAATTTTGACACCTTGGATATGGCAGGATGAAGCCCTTTTGGATCCACCCAATCCTCGTGTGCACAAAATGAACTGTGCAATGACCCCTCAATATGGAGGTACAGAAAGCAATGCTCCCTATTGCATACAGCTTATATCAAGAAATATCACCTAGCAATACCTTCATCATGTGCTTTGTAGTTGGAACTGCTATTTTCGGTCGTTGCTTAGAGTATAAACATCATAACAAACTGCCTTAAATTTGTGATATTGTTACCCCCGAGATGCGGAGAAAAATTAATCTAGTCCCAAGTAAAGACTTTTGGCTATAAGAATAAATGTTTCTTCCCAGAAAAATGCAGGAATTAAATCAAAATCTAGCCAGGAATGCCATGCTATCTGAAATTGATTTTCAAAGTTGAGAGGTTAAAATAATTAGCATGCCACATGCGTTCAGCTTAAGGGAGCTACAGTGTATGCAATAGGGACAAATCAGTAGCAGATGTTCTGTGGAATAATTTCAATGGACAAATTAGTCCAGTTGATGACTATGTGAGGTGATTTTATTTCCCTCCCAGCACCCTACATTAAATTCATTCCTCCAGTGATACATGAATATAGAGGGAGACAAAAACAAACAACCCAAATGTCACTGAGTTGAATCATTGAAGTAATGCTGCCTTACAGAATATCTGTGGAATTAGTTGGCAAGTCCAGTTTGTGTGAGTTGATTTTCCTTCCCTCCAAGCTCCTACAATAAATGCAATCATTCTGTAGCTATCTTTGAATATAAATTGCAACCCAATGTTCACCAACTTTGACTCCGGATTCTACCTTCAGGGGCTCGTTGTTATCAGCCAGAAATGCAAACAATTCCAGAAGATTTATGAAGTCAAAATTAAACTGTCTAAATGCAACAGCAGAACAAAAGTAAGAGCGAACATTACAACAATACACTTACTCTCACCCATTCATTTGTAATTGAAGCATTGAATTCATTTGAAAATAGACCTCAGGCATATTGCATAATGGTTTAATAAAAATAATAATAATTTACAGCATTTATAAAGCGCTTATCACAAATTATGTCCCTAAGCGCGGAGAAAATAAAGAGAAAAACTGAGGAAGTTCAACAAAGAATTATGTACAATTTACAATTCAATAACAGTTTGCATTTGTATTCTACATAGTGTGAGGGAGCTGGATAAGCTGAATTGTGTCTATTTGACAAATAAAGATGTTTTTAGCATGGACTTGAATTTTTCAGTTGAGTCTGTGTCTTTAATGCATTGAGGCAGATTGTTCCAAAGATGAGGGGAAGCTGAGTGAAAGGATCGAAAACCATAAGACTGCATTTTTGTCGAAGGGACTGACAACAATGATCTACTAGTTGAACGCACGTTTCGAGAAGGAGCATATTTAGTTATAAGTTCTTGTAGGTATACCAGTTTGCATCTCCATGTCAGATCACAGCTTGAACTGGAGAACTGCATTTCAGGGAGCTCGAAGGGGAAGAGAGTCTACTCACACAGTCCTCAACTGGACTAAGAAATGTGTGGGCAAATTATGTAAAGGATGTAAGATTGTCCCCCATATGTGGGACCTTCTTGGAAAAAATGTTTCATTGCTCGTATCTGATTTGCAGACAAGATGTAATGCTATTGAATATGACTCAAGTAGTTCATTAACTGAATAAAGATAGGAGAAAATGAAATTGGATGAACATGACATTGAAAAACTTGTGGAAATTCTGTATTTTTTTTTAAAGGAAAGTATTTGTTGGATAGTCAAATATTTAGAAGTTTTGTTCACTTTCGACTTTATGTTCAATCACAAAGAACACTATTGACACTTCATATGCAAATATACACATCTGAACAAAAACATAAATTCATACAAAAATTAACCCATGATATGGTCAAATAATACAAACAAAATCCAATATGTAATAAGTCGTACATCAACATTATGCAATGTAACTTCTTTTTTTTTTAGAAAAATGAAAAGTGAACAAATGGAGAACTGTATATTCAAAAGAAATGTGCAATATCTCTCACTATAACATATATGTAAATGTGTAATATATATCTTCTCTCTCATCCTCATCAGGAAGTATTTTGTTTCAGTATAATTTTGAAAAGGTTTTGTTTTTAACGTTATATTTTGTATTTAGTATTTTTATGTTTTTTGTATATAATTTGTTGTGCATAATATGAATTTTATAAACTGTTATGCTAATTAATTTCTTCTACCAGTATATACCCAGATGTTTTATTTTTGCTTTTTTCAATTACCCCCAGAATGGTCTTGCCCGAGAATTTGAGGCTTGGCATGTTGTACAGTGTCACAAAGTCCATTGCTCTTCCATTTAGTGTTCTCAAGTGTCAATTTACAATTATTGGTATATATATATATATATATATATATATATATGTATATATATAAAAACGATGAAGCGACGCATTCCGTTGAATAATATCAAAATGAAATGAGTAAAGTGTAGAACGCAAGTGAAGACATAGTCCTCTAATAATGGGGTATAACCCTCAAATAAGAAAGAAAGTCTCGCTACTCTTCAGGTACCATGACACGAGACGAATAAAGTTAGAAAAATGTATATGTATATATATATATATATGTATCCAGTCAAACCTTGTTATAATGGGGTCTTTGGGACTAGAAAATTATCTCTTTATATCGAAACCTTGTTATATCAGGGCCAAAATACAATAAAATGCAAAGAGATGGGACCAGGAAAACTACCTTGTTATAACAAGATCTCATTATGTCAGTGCTCTTTATAACGAGGGTAATGATATTGTAAAGCACCTTGAGCACTCAGCAGAGTGGATATGTGCGCTATGTAAATTGCATCTATTATTATTATTATTGACTGTATATATATATATTTTTTTAATTCATTTATTATTTTTTCTTTAATTATGAATTGTTTTATATTGATGTGAAACAGCTATTCAGGGTTCATTTACTTGTTTAATGTTATGCAGTTATACATGTATGTTTGGATTCGGAAAATAATATTTTGTACACACATCCTCATCGTCACCATCATCATTCTCAAATGCATCATCATCATCATCATCATCATCATCATTATCATTATCATCACCACCATTTTGATCATTATCATAATCACCATCAGCATCATAATCATCATTACTGTCCTCATCCCTATTAGCCTCAAAATTACCATCCTTGTACAACTTCTCCTCCTCCCCTTCTCATCACCATCATCATCATCATCATCATCATCATCATCATCATCACCACGTTCACTACCACCACCACCGCCATCTAAACCACCATCTTTACCACTATCATCATCCTAATCCTCAACCGCCTCATCCTCAACCGCCTCATCATCATCATCATCATCACTGTAATCATCTTCAAAATCACCATCCTTGTCCTCCTCCGCCTCCCCTTCCTCGTCATCATCATCGCCACATTCACTACCACCATCATTGTCATTGCCTTCATCATCATCATCATCATCCTAATCCTCCTCATCACCAGCACCAACATCTCACAATCACCATACTAGTAATTGTCATCGTCTTCATCATCACCATCATCATCATCATCACCTGATCAATATTCACAAAGTGTATTCATCCGTGCAATTATTCTGTATGTCAATCTTACTCTTACTTTTGCCAAAATTTATGAATTTGAATGCACATGTTTGAATCAGTATTCAAAGACTTCTGAAAATAAATTATTTATGACCTTCTACTTATGTGTGTATTGTTGTAGAGAAAGACATTGTTTGAAAATGTAAGGAATGATGTGTGATAGATTTGTGTGAGATTAGCTTCAGATAGTTGACCTTGTCCAAGTCGAACTCAAATAATCGCCTATAAAGTCGAAGCTCTTTTCAAGTCTCCTTCTCTTTATATCCCATTGCTTGTAACACTCATAAGTCAAATTTTCTCTCGAGTCCAGGCTTACTCCCAGCAAATTCAACTAAGGCAAGGTTGACTGTCATAAACAAGTAAAACTAAGATGGTGTTGTTCAAAATCAACTGCAAATCAACTGCAACTTTGCAAATTGTAATGCGCCTTTTCATTCACGCACGGTATGCGCATTTAACAAGATGCGCATGAAACAATGATTTTGATTGGCACATTCCGATCAACTGCAACTTTTGAACAACTCCCCCATAGTGTGTGGTTGACGTAGATGCAGTCCTAGGTTGTGTTTCATAAAACTGTTTGGCTCTCAAAACGACTAGTGATCATTCCGTATGTGCGATTCCGTGAGGAGGGCTAGCATTGAGTGCAGGAAATGGTCACCAGTCGTTCGTCGTGTAGTGCGTACTTCTATATCCAGTTTTATGAAACAATCCTGGTTTGTATACTGTATGGCTAGCTAAATTAGTTGCATCTCAGGAAATATAAAGAGCTCGATTTTCCTAAGAGAAGAGTCTACCCCACAATAATAATTTTTCAACAGGAGCACAAAAAATAGGTGAGCAGAACAAAAGAAAGTTGAAGAAAATCGGACGACTAGTAAAAGAGTTATGCATTCTAAATGTTTGAAAAAAATGGGCAAATCAGTGAAAATTTTCAGACATGTGGCCAATTTGATGACAGCATGGGTGCACAACTAACAAGAATTTCCTTTATATTTATGTTGCATAATTCATCATTTCTACAGAAAGATACAAAGTTTGTATGAATGTAAACATGCAAACTGGAGATCTACTTATCTATTATTAAGATATCCTGGGGGAAAAAGTAACATTTAACAACATTGATAGGAAAACAAAAAATGGTCAGTTGTGCACTGATAACTTCATGTGTTGCCAATTCGTCTAGATATTCAAACATTCATAACTCTTCTTTAATGGTTGCCGATTTTTCTCAAAACTTTTTCGCTCTGTTTATTTGATTTGTCTGCTCTTGTCGAAGAAACGTTATTTTTGGGTAGACTCTTCTTTCAACGCAGGACAATGCACACTGCTTGGGTTTAAATCGAATCTCAAGATGAGGGCTGATGAGCTAAAAAATCAAGATCAAGGAAACTCCAGAGCAATACCAGTTTATGAGAGATTGTACAGGAAACTTTACCTAAGTCGACTATCTTGGCACCACAAAAATCTCTTTGACTTTAGGAGAAATTTGACAAAGAAAAGGTAAATAATATTATAATTATATAATATCATATGACCTGGTAAAAAAAAAGCACATCGACCGAGGCAAGTTCGACTTAGGCAGAGTTGACTCTATTCGAGATTCATAATGATAACGACAATAATCAATCATACTTGAAACTTTTAGATTTTTAAGGACTTTATGCATTAATAAAGTAAATCATAACGTAGAACAGAATTCTGGTCCTTTTTAAATATTATTTATAGAACATAAATATTGTAAAAGCACTTCATATGAAATGAGTAAAAATTTAACAAGCTTTAATAAAAACTAATTACAGGTAATTTCTGCTTAACTGAAACGTATTGGGACAACAAATGTGTGATTGCCTTGGTTGAAATTTGACTTGGAAGAGGTAAATTACACATTGTGCAATATCTCCAAAAATCAAATTGACCTAAGCAAATATTCAAATTTATAGACATATTCAACTTAGGTAGAGTTATATGTACTTTAAAATTACTAATTACTGGGAAACTTCATATTCAACTATATTTTCATTTAAAATTTCAAGAAAACTTAAATTGATAAAACAAACTTTGAATACATTAAAAACTTATAAGATTCAGATCACTTTCACATTTTACCATCTCATTTAGTACATGTATAAGTTTATTCAAACTGAACAAAAAATACAGCTCCTCAATTAAACCAGAGCCTTTAAATAAATAATCTTAATAAATCAGCTATAATATTCATATGCATAGCAGGGCTATTTGAGCAACATGACATATACACTGTAGTAAGAATGATAATAAATATTTAAAAACAAACAAAAAAATATACTTTGAAAAAGTCTTGCAAAAATACTTTGATTTACATTACATGTGAATCTATATCAGATTCATAATAACAACTTTGAATCAAATATATTCGAATATGGGATAATCATTTTTTCTTGGTAAAAAAAATTGTTGGGCTGTTGGGTCAAAACAATGTTCAAAGGGGGAATTCAGTGCTTTAATTCGTGTATAAAAGATACTTCCATACAACTTGAGTCAAGCAAGCCTTACAATATAAAAGAAGATAAAACACAGTACCTGGAAGTTTCATTTGGAAACAGAAACTTTCCCTGTAAATAATTCTTTTGTCAGGAGTCTACTCTCCCTTACTTTTTCTTCCTCCAAGGTCGCAGTAAAGACAGTATATAGGCAAGATTAACATTCAGATTAACATTGATCCATGAATACAATATACACTTAAATGTATAACCACGATTCCTATAATGCCGAGGTGCCAACTGCTCCGAAATATGCACGAGATATATATCTAGAGGAATTCAATTAGGCTCTAATTAAAGGTGAATGGCTGAGCATACATTATTGTCCCATTTTCTCTTACTTTTGCTCAGCTCTTGCATCATTTTTACCTGTGCATAGTTTGAAACCATTGGCATCTCTTAATAATGTATGAATGATATTTACTGTGACAAAATACCTGAAATGTGTAAAAATGCTATGTTGGGTAGGTGCCTGAAAATTCTTTTTAGGAAATCATTTCGAAATGGAAATTCCAGGGACTGTTCTCAGGATGAAAAATTATGAATGTACACTTCTAACAGGTAAGTACAAAACTAATGTTAAATCCTCTATTATATTGTTATGATTCATGTGTCCTGGGAGGTGTTTCACCAAGATAAGAAAGACTTTACACACGACTTTAAGTTCGAATTGTATCCCTTCTTGTGCATAATAATTCATAATAGTATGCGCATTTAGCGCAAGAACTGATACCAGTCGAACGCAAAGTGGAGGATTGACAGTGATGACATAAGAGAACTCACACTTCTAGACCCTCTAAGGGCAGACAAAATTTGACAAAACAAACCAACAAGTTTGTAGAAAAGTGACGAATTCTAGGTGTAGAGAATGAGGTCTCTACATGAATAGGAAACTGGGGCAAAGGAAATATGGCATTAACCATTTGGCAATCTGATAAAAATACATCCTATATGCTATAAAAAAAAATATGACAAAATACCAAGATTTCTTGAGGAAACTGGATGCTATGCTGGGCAGACTCTTCATGATATGATAATGGGATGCATTCCAAAAACGATAATTCAATATAACATGCCAAAGTTGGCATATTTTTCCCCCATCATATCTATGAGGGTACTATGTTAACATTTTCTGCAGCTATACATGCAAAAATGTGTAATTCAGGGAAGACAACCATTGCATAAAAATTCCTAGTCTACAATATAACTGAAAGGAAAACCAACCCCTGGAATTACCATGCTCTCTTTGAATGAAGTAAAATCATATGAACAAACTCTGAAAATTTGAGCAAAATCAGATAACCTGTTCAAAAGTTATGAATTTTCAAAGTCACGAATATTTGACGATCTCTACCGCGAAAAATTCAACAAAATGCTAATTTTCAGGTGGAGTATAGCATTTCTTTATTGACTTGATGTGTATATTGAGAAGAATCTTATTGCAACCCCACTTTAAATCTTACATTAATCCCTTTGAAAAAAATTATATGTACAAAGTGAATGAGTAGTTGTCCGACACAGCATCACAGATTCAGCGGATGTCGCCGATCGCACAGATCCCATGAGCGGCAGTGATCGTTAAATCCCTGTCAATTTGAAAATTCATAACTTTTGATCGAATAGTCCGATTTCGCTCAAATTTTCATTTTGTTCATCGGATTTTTCTCCATTCAATGAGAACAAGATAACTCCAGGGGTTGGTTCCCTTTTAAGGTGCTATAACTCATTTTCTTGGCTGCTAGTTTGTGTATCATAAAACTAAGCATATACATGTACTTACCCTTACCTACGACTGTACGAAAGACTAGTGACCATTTCCTGCCCTCAATACCAAATCATGTTGCTGAATCATGGATGAGAAAGGGTCACCAGTCGTTTTCTTTAGTTGTGCGCAGGGAATAATTTTATTTTTCACATTTAATAAGCAGTTTAGACATTGAAGAAGCATTTTCCATACTCTACTGTGCAGTTCTATATGAAAAAAGTTGCTATACAAAATATCTTTTGTATAGCAATCCTGCTAAAATGCACAGCAAAATTGCAATGCGCTACCAGGAAAATTATTCCCTGTTGCGTACCTGTATGAACAGCTTTATGAAACACAACCCTGGTTGAACCATCACTACAGATATGTACATGCGAATAAACTATCATTTAAACTACAGAACTGCATAGTCAAGTTTTATCAAATATTGAAATTGATTATGCTAATAAATGCATGAAATAATACTTTTACTGTAGTTTACTGAATAAAGCTGCTGGAAAGCATGTTACTGGTGTAAATTATACCACGTTTTCCAATTGAATTTGAAAAAAAATTGGTTTTAAAGGTAATTCCTTATACCTCATATCCTTTTTTTTAATATCTAATGTTCATGTATTTCTCAGGTTTGGACAATTTCTTCTAATAGTCTCCATAGAAATTGTCACAAAACATTGTTTTTAAGTTCCTAATATTTACCATTTGAATCTTGTTTCGACTATAAACCAACTATCAAACCATAGTCGTATCATTCAATGCAATTCAATGCAATTTGGGAACATCAAAATATGTTGCATTTCCTAACACATAAGTAAGCTGCTCTAACACATAAGAGACATACTAATTACTAACTTCTTATATCTAAATAACAACTTAAACCATTTTACCTAGGTTAATGAATAATTTATTTCATGCAAAAACTCAAACGCTTTAAAATTATGAATAATAAATAAGAAATAAGAAATCAGAAAACACTTTTGACCAAAAAATACTTATAGCAGCTGTACCAAGTTTGAATAGTGAATAACTCAAGAGCTGAATAAAAGTGAGAGTCAGCATGACAACAATAACCACACTCTCAACAATAAGCTTGTGATGAAAGCATTGAATTACTGTATTATCAAATTCATCTTAATGCATATTTTGGAATGGTCAGCATCTCTGTATAATAGACAGTAGAGCAAAGGGTCAATTGTTCATACTTCCCATTGTTGGGTGATAATTTGGTCCAGCTGTTTTGAATATTTTGAATTTTAATTTTCTGATTTTTAGATTTCGTATTTCATAACAGTCAGTAACAGTAAAACATTTCAAAGTGTACAAATACTCAGAGATGCCAAACATTCCTGACTATGCATGCCTTGCATTGACACATGAATTCAAGGATTTGATCACAAGTGAATGGCTGAGGGTATTGTTATTCTTGTCGTGATTTTCTAACTTTTGTTCAGCTGTTGCATTATTCACATCTTCATTTTGACCTCATGCATATTCCGGAACAGTTGGCATGCCTGTATAACAAATCAATTCTTAAATTCTTTAAATCAGGAATACAATCGACTCTTTCCTTCTCTTCTGATATTACAGTGTACCTTCAAAATTAAAGGTGCTTAGCCTCTATTTCTTAATCTCTCTGATATTGGAAAAATCCTTCCGTTTCTCGCGGCTAACACAAGCATGTTACCTCAAAAGAGAAATGGCAATTACCTGATTTTGTAATCTCTCGACACAAAATGCACAAACCACCATTCTACCTCCTCCTCTTATTCATCGCCTAGAATAAGAACCAAGAGGCTTGTCCGTAGTGACCCCGAGATATCTCCTAATCCCTCAGACGATGTTCTCACGTCACAAATCAAAGTGGTGTTTGTCCCATGGAGAATCTTAGTATCCTTCTCGCCTGCCGTCCCGCTGCCAATAAATTTTTAATTTGTTTGAGGATCATCTGCTGTGAATCAACTCAAAATATGACATTGGGAAAACACGCATGGGTGTAACACGATGTGATGTATATTTCTATCCCCCTTTTTTCGCACCGGACGTGGGGTTGCCATGGTAATCTGCAAATCCCTGCTATCTCTTGACGGTTCCTTTGTCTTTGGGTCTGTAAAGGAAAGAGAAGGACAATGCAAATTCAATGTTAATGATATCAATAATGCATGAAAATTATACAGCACACGTGTCCACTCTGCGGAGTACTCATTACTCTGCATTACTATTACTCTGGCTGTAGCCCGGCATACACCAGTGCACTTAGCATTACAAAGAATAAATATTCATGCCAGATATCCATTCACCTCACCTGGGTTGAGTGCAACAAAATTTGGATCAATATCTTGCTGAAGGAAATCAACGCCCACGGTGGGATTCAAACCTTCGACCCTCTGGTTGAAAGGTGCGAGTCAGAATCACTACACCTCAGCGCCGCTAGATGCTGTTAACATGCGGAAGTAAACATGGGGCAGTTGCACGAGTCCCACATACAGTACAAACTACAGTGCAAACAGTAAAACATATTTTGATTAACTGTTATCAGTACAAAGCTGGGGACAACAGGATCATAGTGGGATCAATAGACCTTATTTATTCTTACTTTTTATAGATTTGCACTGTGGCAGTAGGTTAATTTGTATCCTCTTGTTATGTATATTGATTCTTTGGTTTTCAAATATTCAATGAAAAATACAGTAGAAAAATCATGTGTCAGAAAACTAAAAATGTTCCTCATTTATTGCATGACAACTGTCCAGTTTCTACTGTATGTTCTCCAATTGGTACTGTCAAATAGTTCTTATATTCCCTACTTTTGTGGAAACGTGTATCTAGGATCCCCGGCAACTCGGCCCATGAGAAAAAAAGGGAAATCTCACGATAACATGCATTTCCCATAGCCATGTAATCTCATAGAGACAATGTCATTTTAGGCCAAGTTGTCCGCGAGTTGCCTATGTATCTACAAATGCAACATACAGTGGAAACTTGGTATAAAGAGATCTGATATAACAAAATATCTGCCATAAAGATATAATGAATCTGGTCCCAGCTCTTTATAACTTATCATTTTTTAAGTCTGCTGCAAAGAAATTACTGCAATAACAAGTTATTTTTTATGGTCCCATGCACCTCGTTGTACTGAGTTTCCACTGTGTTCCCATTTCCCACTCCCTTTGGAAGCATTCCATCAAATTCAATGTGTACCTCATAGGGGCTGGCTCAGAGAAGTCTGTCTCTGCCGATCCTAGGATTCTCAGTCTCGCTTGTTTGTACTCTTCTTCTCTCTCTGCTAAAGTCTTCTGCTTGGTCTATAGGAAAAATAAACAATTGTAAATTATCAATTGAATGATTTTGTGTTGGGTAGATTATAATGGAAATAATTCTTGCCTTATCCCAACATGAATAAACGCTGATTGACAGTGCATTTCCAAGATGATGTGAAAAAAATTCGCAGACATTCTCAGGTAGGAATCAAACCCACGATCTCCTAATGACTAGACAGGTGTCTTACCACTAGACCACCGAAAACCAATTTGTGTTGGGTAGATATAATTGAAATAATTCTTGCCTTATCCCAACATGAATTATAGTAAATTACATTAAAGAACAAAAATCAATGATATGTTATGTTCTCATCAAACCTTCATGTGTATGTTAACCAAATTGTAACAATAATAGCAAATGAAATGAATACTACAAGGTCTATGATGCACTGCACTGGATTATGTGCATGATAGACACGAGTGCAGACTTGATTCACCAAAGCTGTAGGCGGAGGTAAATAGAGCTAAATTGCACACGAGAGATAGTTTAGTTATTTAGAGTTCATACTGTCCAGTAATAAAACAATAAAACATGCATTACCTATTGTAGTAAATAGGTCCTCAGAGCTGACATCACACAGACAGACATTAAATTTAAATCCATTACAAGCAACAAAAAAAAAGATTCCTAAGTCACCCTAAATGAACCGACGAAAATGACCCAATGTGAGCATTACTCTTTTTTAATAAAAAAAACACTTTTACTCAAATCTGAAAATCACTGTAAAATCAGAGAAAAATAAGCAAAATCTGAAAAGTCATTTTCAGATCATGTTCTTTTGGCTTTTAATTCCCTTCTAATAGCAAAGTCTCATTTTTCACAAGAAACATATTCGCCGAATAAATAAAAATGATTTTTTTTTTCCGACAGACCAACGCCATTTTTCAAAAATTCACATTCATGGCCAACTAAACAATTATTTTTTTTTGTCTAAACCCCAAAATTTTGAGAAAAAAAATAAGTCCTACATCCGGGAGAGTCAAAGTATTTTGCAGACTACCTTATTGACATCCTTATTTTCATTGGTATTCTGATCTCCCCCAGCCTCCGTGGGCCTCTTGAGGATGCGAAGCTGAGGATGGTAGGCCGTCCGCTGACTTTCTTCCTCAAGAAGAATTGTAGGCCCAGTCACATCTTTCNTCCTCATTTATTGCATGACAACTGTCCAGTTTCTACTGTATGTTCTCCAATTGGTACTGTCAAATAGTTCTTATATTCCCTACTTTTGTGGAAACATGTATCTAGGATCCCTGGCAATTCGGCCCAGGAGAAAAAAAGGGAAATCTCACTATAACATGCATTTCCCATAGCCATGTAATCTCATAGAGATAATGCCGTTTTAGGCCAAGTTGTCCGCGAGTTGCCGATATATCTACAAATGCAACATACAGTGGAAACTTGGTATCAAGAGATCTGATAGAACAAAATATCTGCTATTTAAGATATAATGAATCTGGTGCCAGCTCTTTATAACTTATCATTTTTTAACTCTGCTGTAAAGAAATTACTGCTATAACAAGTTATTTTTTTATGGTCCCATGCACCTCGTTATACTGAGTTTCCACTGTGTTCTCATTTCCCACTCCCTTTGGAAGCATTCCAGCAAATTCAATGTGTACCTCATAGGGGCTGGCTCAGAGAAGTCTGTCTCTGCCGATCCTAGGATTCTCAGTCTCGCTTGTTTGTACTCTTCTTCTCTCTCTGCTAAAGTCTTCTGCTTGGTCTATGAGAAAAGTAAACAATCGTAAATTATCAATTGAATGATTTTGTGTTGGGTAGATTATAATGGAAATAATTCTTGCCTTATCCCAACATGGATACACTGATTGATAGTGATTTAACCGAGAAGCTGCGAAAAAAAATTCACAGGCATACTCGGGTACAAATCGAACCAACGACCTCCTGATGACCAGACAGGTGTCTACCCTCTATGTAAGAACAGACCACAGAGAGCCGATTTTAAATAATGCACTGTCTATTATGCACTATAGTGGATTATGTACATGGCAAACTTAATTATCCCGAGTGCAGACTTGATTCACAAAGGCTGTACACAGAGGTAAATAGACCTAAATGAGAGTCCGAGATGGTTAGTAATTTAGAGTTTATAGTCTAGTAATAGTGCATCAATAGAACATGCATTAAATATTGTAGTAAATAGGTCCTCAGAGCTGACATCAAACAGACAGACACCAACTTACATTACATTAAATTGCAGGCATCAAATTTAATTACATTACAAGCAGGAAAAAAACTGTTAGTTGCCCTAAACGAACCCAATGTCTGAAAATAGCCCAATTTTTTCATTTTTTATTTATTCATTTGATTTTTAAAAAAACTTTTTACTCAAATTTAAAAATCAATGTAAAATTAAAGCAAAATACAAACTGAAAAGTCATTTACAGATGATGTTCTATTGCTTTTCATTCCCTTCAATTTTCAAATGAAACATATTCTCCAAATAAATAAGAATAATTCTTTCTGACAGACTAACACTTTTTAAATTCACATTACCTTATTGACATCCTTATTTTCATTGGTATTCTGATCTCCCCCAGCCTCCGTGGGCCTCTTGAGGATGCGAAGCTGAGGTTGGTAGGCCGTCCGCTGACTTTCTTCCTCAAGAAGAATTGTAGGCCCAGTCACATCTTTCTTTCTGTGGGGAACAAAGAAAAATAAAAAATGAAATGAAGAGATGGAAGAAAAAAAGGGAATACGCCATGATAACCAATACAGGCAGGGTGTAAAGAAGAAGAAGGAAAAGAAGAAAAAGAAGAAGAAGAGGAAGAGGAAGAAGAAGAAGAAGAAGAAGAAGAAGAAGAAGACAAAGAAGAAGAAGAAGAAGAACAAAAAGAAGAAGAAAGAGAACAATAAGAAAATGAGGAGAAAAGGGAAGATGGCAAAATAAGATAGGATGGGGAATGGAACAGGATAAGAAGAATACAAACAAGAAGAAGGAGGAGGAATACAAGGAGGGGAGGGAAATAATAAGAAGAAGATTGCTAAGGAGAATGAGATAGGGAGAGAGTGGAGTAGGAGGAGGGTAAGGAGTACAATTCAACAACACATTACTTAGAGAGGAGGAGGGGGAAGAAGAAGAAGAAGAAGATGATCAATGATGAAGAGGGGAGAAAACAAAAAAGGAGGGAGAGAGTGACATAGTAAAATAGAGGGTGAATCCTACATATTGAAAAATGTCAAAACCTGAACTACAATTACGCCTTTCAATACCATGATGGTGACTAAGGCTGCAGGATATTCATCTCAACATTGATATGCCATCCCAAAACAACTGAAAATACAAGCAAAAACCACCGTTATTATTGGTTATTCAAACAATACCGATACTGGTGAATCTAGTTACCGGACACTTTAAAATTTCACAATCGATAACTTTGTCAACATATTTCAGCTATCTAAAATCATGAAAATGAACTGAAAAGTTTTCAGATTTCATCAACTTTCCAAACACTTCTTATTTGCCGTAATTGGTGGACTTCAACATGATGCCAGGTCCATGTACGCGATTTCAATATCCGTCCCAATTTATTACCATGCTGTCCGGTAATTAGACTTTCACTGTATGTCGCCATATTAACAGAAACACAAATTAATAGAATATCTTACACTTCAGTTCCTTCTTCACGCTGCTTCTTTGCTTCTTGCAATTTCTTGTCCAATACCTGTATTAAAATAAAAAGAAATTGGAAAAGAGGAAATATGAGAATACATGGCAATGTCAGAATAATGAATGTGCCGTCCCTTTAATTTGATTTTCAAATGCTGACAAAAAGACGTCTGAACACTTCACACACACAAAACTAAAACCCGCAACTTGAATTCAATTGCCAAGAGTTTTTTTCAAGTAATAAAGCATTAAGTAACTTAGAATAGCATGAATAGATAGCCTTTGGAATATCATCAATAATAACATTTTAAGAAATTCATAAAACATTTGATGACATATGATTTTATTGAAAAAAAAAAAAATTCTCAAAAAATTTCATCTGAAGTGCCGAAAGGAACTGATCAGGACTCTCATAAGAGTCAAAATATAAAATTATTCGAAGGGAAAAACATCACCATTGATTTATGGATGATTATATCAAAATTAAAAAGACAGACTTAGCAGTTTATTGGCCCCTTTGCGTCTCAAATAAGGGTGTCAGCTCAGTGTGCAGTTTGTGCGTATGGCCCCATCCCACTCACATAATTCACAGTATGTGGGGACACAGTTTGATTCTACGACAAACATAGGTCAGCCCTTGTTAAACAAGAACACACTCCTAATCAATTATTCAAAGTCTAAAGAAGATGTTGCTTACTCCACTATCTGCCATGTCCTCCCAACTGTCCCATACTTCTTCAGATTCATCCATCTTGCCTCAAAATATCCGAAATATAAGCTTTAAAAAATTGGAACAAATTTAGTGTCGTCGTCAACTGGTAGTCTTTTCCCAGGCGTCGTATTATTTATGTCGATGTCAAAGACGGGGAATTCCAAGATTTTAGAATAGAGAGAGGTCAGAGGAGAACGGGGAGGGGGGGGGGGGGGG
>BQKZ01001323.1:77487-88256 GCA_036244855.1 Temnopleurus reevesii
CCCCCCCCCCCCCCCCGAAAAATACAAATAAATAGAGAAATATAAAGCAAAATAAAAATTAAAAAACTGAGTGAATTAAACAAATATATGGATAAAATTCAGGCAGTCGATTATATCGCATGCGCATTTAAGATGTTAGATTTTCTAAAGGCGCGGGTCGGGAGGAAATTTCGAAAACTATCAAAAAAAGGTCATTTTTATAATTTTCCCCAGAATGTTTTGCAGTTTGTTTTGTTCAATTTTGTTTTGCTTTGACAGTTAGGCATTATTGTATTTCGAGGCTATTCTTTTTCTTTTTATTTACCTTCAAAACATGTAATATCTATAAAGAGCGCTCTGGATATTCGTCAGCCAATAGCTCCATCCGCGGGTAGGTTAAAAAAAAACGGATAAAAAATCGTCCCCCGTTGAGTGACTTCCCTTTGAAAAAAAAATGTGTATGGCAGGGAAATGGAGATTCTAGAATTAATTCTTTAAAAGCCTATGGGAGTTAAAAGAAAAGAATCCTAACCCACTTCCCCTGTTTAAAGGGCGTATAGGAAATAAGATGAAATAAACAGTATATTTTTGATTGCGTGGGCGGAAGAGGACGGGCTTCCAATTGAGGCCCGATCATAAACTTAAGTATTGGAGAACAGATCAAGCCTTAATTAGGCAGACGCAAAAGGCGTGAATATTCAGAATTGAATGAGAAACGCCTTGAAATCTAAATCACCATCATCATATTTCTTGAAGACTTTCTTCTTTGCATGTCACGTTGTCAGGGTTTTCTTGGGGTGGGGTGCCAAATCATGCAGCATTTTTATATATCTATTTTTTGTTGTTGGGATGGGGGGGGGGGCGGCTCTTCTATATCCCCACAGCGCCTTGTACAGTAAGTTGATAGTTTTATTGCCTAAACAGGCACCAATACTTTTAGGTACAGTTATGAGTCATCGACGGAATAAAGACCAATCGGACTATTACAAACAATTAAAAAAATGATAATAATAAAAAAAAAACGACAAAAAGAATTTTTAATTCTAGCTCATTGTTTGGTTGGAGAAAGGTACATCTATTACGGTGTAATAAGGTACGTATTCTAGGAGAGTGCTAGGTGCCTTCGTTGAATTTTGTCGAGAAGAAAATACTATAAAAAATATATACAATTAAGCGGGAAACTTTTCTTCTCTCTCTGAACCGGGAAATGTGGAGTTTCTTTCCTTTACAGTTCGCCAGCAGAATTTAATGTACAGTTTTTGTTTGATCCTTCTTGGAAAAATGTCAGGAAATAAAAGATTTCTACGCAATTTCCTACATTTGCGGGTGATTTCTGTGTGACGTATCATCTTACAGTAAGCTTACTTGTACATAGTGATTATAAAGTAGAACAAGTTTCCCGTTAAGCATATTTTGACTAACATAATCATCTTGAGATGTTTCAAAGGTATATAAACAGGGACATTTTGATACCATACATCAGGTATCTAGAGACATATTCAGGGCCGAATCGGGGGGGGGGGGGGGGGTACATTAAGCATTTGCCCCCTCCCCTAAAATTCGGATAGGAGTTATTTTTCTAGCTCCATTTCTCCCCTTATTAAATTATGTCCCTGAAATGCAAAAAAAAATAAAAATGTAAGCTCGCCTATAGGATTAAGAATTTTCTAGGTAGCCCCCCCTCCCGCTGACACGGCTGAGGCTTCGCACCTACGGCGCTCGCACTTGGTCCCTATGCGCCCCCCCCCCCCTCCACATTTCAAAATCCTGGATCCGGGCCTATATGTAACTGTCTATATTGTGTTACAAAAGAGAAATGCATTTATATATTGGATGAAACAGATATGTTCAAGTTTGCACGTTATTCTGCATTCTAACATTATTCAAGGTAATTGAAAGTGCTATTAGTCAGGATAATCACTCTCCCCACAAATTGTTATGTTCATATCAAAAAGAAAATATCAGTTTAATTAAATGTCTTTAAGTGGTTTGTGCGAGTATTTTTTTTTAGAACTTAGTTTCGGTTTCTTTTCCTCAAAATTAAATACATGTACATTTTGCTCCTGACATAATCGGAACTATCAGGAGTACATTGGCTCTTTGGTGTATCCAAACTATTAAAATATGTTTTTAATGTATGTAAAATTGACAGTAAATCCGTTGGCCGAAGAGATGCCAGAATTTTCTTCATTAATACAGACCGAAAAAATATTAATACGCTCTAATCCTAGTCAGGCGATTACTGAGACAACCTTTATCTTTCGACACCCTGCCCCCTCAAAATAAAATCATTGATCTACCCTTGTTATAATTAGGTATCATTTGTCAAGCAAAGTATTGACAATCAATTGTATTTAGTTTTGTGCTGTTCATCATTTCTTCTTGAGGTATGGTAACTACAATGCTGCTTTTTTAATTTCAAAATGTCAACGCCGTTTGAGGGATTGATAGTCTACTTGAATTGTTTCTTATCTGTTTTGAGATGTTCCGATTGATTTTGAAGGATTATTGAAGTGAATTATAGTGCTTGTGTTGATTAATCGATGGAGGTTCTGATAATCTTTGTCTTTTTCTTGGCTTTAACTAAGTCTCTGCTCTCACAAGAAACGGAGAATTGTGGTGACGACACTGGAGGCAAAAGAGACTCAAAATGTAAGAAGAATATGTTCAAACTTGTATTCACTTCTGCTAAGAATGCTTCAGGGGCGGATCCAGGTTTTTTTTTAAAGGGGGGGGGGGGCGGGGCGCCCATCGGCGAGAGAGTGGAGCAACCGAGCCGGGGAGGGCGCATGTATTACATCGCCTATGTCATGTGGAGCCGTCTTACATTGAATTCGCTTCGATAATGATTTACATCGTGAAGGAAAGAAAGATTTAAAGTATGGCTTTAAGAACGACTTGAGTATGTTAATGAATGTTGTACTCGTAACACTATCGATCATTCAGCACAAGAAATAAAACGAGCCACTCTTTATGTAATTTTTAAAGTCCTTTTTTTGTAACTTGGTGGAACACCACTCTGCCTTAAAATGCTTTCTAAAAAGCTTGAGGGTGAGGGGAATTCTCTCCCCCCCCCCCAACATAGGTTCCAGGGAGTTAGAGTCAGTTTACTTAGTCGTAAATATACATTGCATACATAAATTTGAAGAAAAAAGTATTGCCTGTTTGGGAAAGAAATTATTTACTGTTTATTAAATCTATGGATTACCAGCAATTCAAAAAAAATCTTTGGTCGTCGAATAATAGGGGGAGGGGCGAGGGCGGGAGCCGGGTCCGCCCCCTCTTGGATCCACGCTCGTGCTTCGTTTCACATTGAAGCGCAACAAATCAAGCTTTTATTCTTTATCCAAGTATGCATGACTTTGCGATTAACAGACTACATAAACATGATCAAAACTGGGTCTGGGCCAGAAAAAAATGTATTAATGAAAAGCAAAAAGGTCAGACGAACAGTTTTAAGCAAGTCAGACTGTAAACAACAGAGTTATGGATATTTCACTAATCATGAATTAAAAAAAAACTTCATGCAAATTGGTAAATTTTGGTCACGTATTATAACGTTTGTCATTCACTTTTCTGCAACCTGTTTGGATAGACCCCAAGAATATTTGTAAGGGTTCTTCACTACAGGTCATTACATCAGCCTTTTATGCGCTAATTTGATTTATAGTGTATAATGATGACGATTGTTAGTTGCATAGATACTAGACTTATAAAACGGCACTTTAGAACATTATCTGTGTTGTGCGTATGAACACAAATTTTGGATTTTCAATACATAATCTCACTTTAAAGTAGAAATTGATGGATTTCATCAATGATAGCCACATTGTTTTTGCCCCGTTATTTTCATTTTCTTTCTTATATTTTCAAGGGGAGGGGGAGGGGGCTCTTCCCCTCCACGCCCTCACCCCCAACTGGCTA
Organism: Temnopleurus reevesii; assembly: GCA_036244855.1. Taxonomy (NCBI): domain Eukaryota; kingdom Metazoa; phylum Echinodermata; class Echinoidea; order Temnopleuroida; family Temnopleuridae; genus Temnopleurus; species Temnopleurus reevesii. Next base: position 81,391 of record BQKZ01001323.1, read on the forward strand.
CGCGCTTGGTGGTATAATGCAATCCATGTCTTTTCAGATATGACATTCATCGGTTGCTTCGAAGACCATTGTTTTGAGAACCTGTTCAACTCGACGATCTCCAATATCGATGAATGCACTCTTAGATGTTCAAACGACAGTAAAGCCCGGGTCACTGGTAGCCCTTATGCAGCTCTAGCCCGCGGAAACGTCTGCTTTTGTGGAAAATTAATCTGCCGCACTGTGGAAGCAGCATGTGATTCTAGATGCGGCATACCATGCCAGAGTGATGTCGTAAGGACATGTGGAGGAGTTGGATTCATGCAGATTTACGAAGGTGAAATAAAGACTCAAAAGTTTAGAATTCTAAGATTACAACACGATATAAACTATTTCCGTAAACTAAAGTGGGTCATATAGATGATAGATCCGTACACCGTGTATTCAACTATGCGGACACAACAATCACAAGCCGGTTCCGATTTGAATAGCATTACAAAGGAGCATTGAATTGGCATTCGACTTAACTTTTCGGAATTAGTTTATATCGTGTTACGTAGACACGATGAAAAAAATTATTCCTTCATTCATTCATCGTTCTCTTGCCTTCGCATCAAATTCATAAAATCCAAAGTACTATGTATAAAAAGGCCAGGGCACACCAAACACGGCACGGCATCACGGCACGGGTTTTTCGCGATGTCTCCCCTGTGATTGGCCAATTGTTGAAGGTCCTTTGCGCGGACGAGCGCGTTGGCCAATAACAACCAAGATACTGCGTAAAAACCGTTCCGTTATACCGTGCCGTGTTTGGCGTGCTGGGGCCTTAACAGGGCAGTCACACCAACAGACTGATCCCACGTACCCTGCTCTCAAATCAAATCAACAGCATTGTAATTATAATTGTCTTATTCCATTTGAAATATGAAGTTTGAAGGTATTTTTTCTCAATCTTAATTGTAGCAGTTCATTGATTAAACAAAACATTTATTTATTAATTCAACTCACTTACGACTGTACGTCTGATTTTGGTGATTTCATTTATTCTTCTTCTTCTTCTTCTTCTTTCTCTTTATACATGTTGTACAGGTGAATCGCTTTCGGAGTTCGGAAATGGTATGTATATATAGCTTTGTTTAACATCGTTTATTTATCAATTTTATTGGTACATGTCGTATTATTAAAAGGCTTTTTCAATAACATACTCATATGTAACCCTCTTTTTGCTATTATTTTCCTCCTACTCCTTGTCCTTGTTTTTTTTCCTTCTTCTTCATTTGTTTCTTTTCAATACTTCTTTTTCTTCTGTTTCAAAGTCTTTTCTTTATGGCTAGCACTTCTAATTTTGTTTACTCCTTCTTATTTCTTTTCTCCACAAAACGTATGATCTTATTAGTTCGCACGATCTGGAATGCTGGTCTTTTTATGTGATAGAGTCCTTTATGTTCTGGAGCTATGAAACAAATAGTTTTTCAGATTTTCATTATATAAACAGAATATACTACGCACTAAAGTTGTTCAAACAAATCAATAAAAATGCAGAGACTGCGTTTTTCCAGGGGAGGGGGGGGGGCAATTGATACATATACGCTTAAATTTTAAAGAAAACTTTGTGAAAGAGTCCGTTGAAAACTTAAAAATTTGTGTAAAGTGGGAATGAGGATGCACAAATTCCGTCGAATTTGCCGATCGCACGGATCCCCATCAGCGGTAGAGATCGTCATATTTCTATGACTTAGAAAATTCATAACTTTTGAACGTGTTGTGCGATTTTGTTCAAATTTTCACGGTTTGTTCATTTGATTTTCTTCATTGAATAAGAGCACGATGATTCCAAGGGTTGGTTTCCCTTTAAGGCCCCCATTGTCAATCACTTCGTGATATAATTTCCCCAAATTTTTATTCCTATAGATGGTTCGGAGTTTCGACGATTGTACATCCCTGTTATGATTGGCGTGACTATCTTTATAGGAGCATCTTTAACGTGTTTCATCGGGAGAAAATGTGGAAGGTAAAAGTGTCCACGAATTACATATAACTTATTTTTATTATTACTATCACTATCATCATATTCTCATTACTAGTATTATTATCATTTTCATTATTATCATTATTGTTGTTGTACTAGGCCTATTATTATCATTATTATTGTTATTATTATTATTATTATTATTATTATTATTATTATTATTATTATTATTATTATCATTAGTATTATTATTATTATTATTATTATTATTATTATCATTATTGTTATTATTTTTATAGAAGGATTATCACATTAATCAAATCGCATGGAAAAACAAGATAATCCTGAATTGATAAACATAATTATCTTTGTATCTTTCTCGAGTATCGTTCATCATTATTCTTTGCCTAATAATCCAGTAAATTATTAATTCATATATTATTGACTTTCTTTTCTTTTCAGATATGCCCTCCAGAACAATAGAAATAAATTACTTTTTAAATCTCTTGAATTTATTATTCAAGTATTTCGTTATACTTTCGATGACCCTGTCATATTAGCTATACATGTAACATACAGTCAAACCTGTCTATAGTGGCCACTGTCTATTAATTGTGACAACCTGTCTATAGTGGCCACTTAAATTAATTCCCTCCAGGTGAAAATGCAGAGGCCACCTGTCTACAGTGGCCACTTTTTCTGTTTCCCTTTGGGTGGCCTCTGTAGACAGGTTTGACTGTATCTATGTAATCACAAAAGATGACACGTTCTATACAGAAATTAGTTAGAATTGAAACAATGTTTGGTGACAGTTATTATCTACAGGGCAAAAATATTCAGTTCAGGAAGGCCTCACGTGATTCAAGATTCAAGATTCAAGATTAGTTTTTATTTCACTTTTAAAACAATAGTACAACATTCATAGATGCATCAAATAACGACATAATAATTGTGAACTTAGAAGTACGGATACGTTATGAAAAGATAATAAGTAAACCAAAACCAAAATCATATAGATGCATCAAATAACAACATAATAATTGTGAACTTAGAAGTACGGATACGTTATTAAAAGATAAGTAAACCAAAACCAAAATCATATAGATGCATCAAATAACAACATAATTGTGAACTCGAGATATCAGGTTATACAAGTTTGAAGCACAATGAAATGCTTTCGGTTCGGAATCTTTATTTTCACTGGCCAAGTGAAAACTTCTATAGAAAATTTAAGTTACGAATAATTGTATTTTTAAACGCTTGTAACAAAAGTGTGCCAAGCACTGGACAGTATCCTGCACACAATACTGTTGGTTAAATTTACCGAACCAATGGAAGGTAGATACAATACATGCAAGTGTAGTGTTGTATTTGTTTGCTCCTTTAAAGCCCCGGTCACATAGGACCCCGGAAGCAACACGATTCACCCCGACTCGTTGTTCTGAGGCAGTTAACTGTGAATTAAAGGGGAATTATACCCAGACACTAATGTACTGTCAGTAAATGAAGAAAAATCAGATGAACAAACTTTGAAAATTTGAGCAAAATTGGATAATTCGTTCAAAAGTTATGAATTTTCAAAGTCATCATTTCCACCTGTGCTGGGCATCCTTGAAATGGCATGCGTATAGCTAATTAGCATAATATGTGATGTCATACATGGAGAATTCCTCATTTACTTTGTACGGGGTGGATTCCTCATTTGAAATATGATATTGATCCATTTTCAATAAATTTTTCTGGCATGCTTGCAGAATTGATGTGACTATAATATATTCAACCGAAGAAACAAAATGTGAAATTTTGTATACAAAGCGAATGGAGAGTTCTCCATGTTGGCAGCCATTTTGTGCCTTAGCGTTTGCCAATTTAAGGAGCCCATGAGGGGTGTAAATCAAAACATTCATAACTTTTGAATGGATTATCCGATTTTGCTCAAATTTTCACAGTTTGTTCATCTTATTTTTCGTCATTTAATGATAGCAATTGAATCTCTAAGTCATTAGTAGTTCCCCTTATAACAAAGAGTCGGGGTGAATCGTGTTGCTTCCGGGGTCCTATGTGACCAGGGCTTAAGGTGCAATGTTGTACCTTTATTTCTAAGTGTGCAGACCAAAGAATCAGTGTCATTCCTTCCAGCGCCATTTTCCTTCAAATTGTTTACCTCAATAATTTATTTTCTAATTACCCTGTCATTTAATTACAATCGTAAATTGCTAGACTGTACAACATTGATTTTTTTTTTATGTTGAAGGAAAAAAAAAAGAGAAATGTTATTTTGAATTGAATTGAATTGAAAAATGACTCAAATACATTCAGCATTTTGTCAATTTTACATAACAGGAGGCAAAGACATGGTGAACATTCAACAGAAAATGTCCAGTTCCCAACCGAACTAGTCGCCAATGGCTCGAGAGATCCAGGAACTGAGAATCTTTACAGCACTGCAGGACGTCCTGATGAACCTCCTCTTGGTTCGACCAGTGGCTTATCAGTTTCCTTGGCCAACCTGTCATCAGAGCTCACTTATGACCACACGCCCAACTCAGCACGTATCTGCGACACCGACACTCTACGTGGTCTGGCGTCCAGCTCGCGGAGAGGTCCCTTACCTTCGCCCAGCTCTGCAGGAAGTCGGTTAAACCACCATGCCATGTCAAACATCGCCGAAGGTGCGGAATGGCAGGACAATGGTGCGATTGGTGAATTCTGTTGCTCTGAGAGTAAGACTGGTATGGACTGCAGCTGTCGAGGAAAACGAATTCTAAGGGCGACAAGACCGCATCGTTTTCCACCGCGGTCGAAGGGCAAGCCTCAAGGAGAAAGTGGATCCGATCGGAATCTTCCGACCCGTAAAGGAGCGCCTGTCCCCAGCGGCCACAAGCCCAGGGCTGCTAACCACTCCAGGGGTAAGAGACCGGTACCTCCACCATCTATCCGCAACCGTTCTCTTGCAGCAACACCATCCTTAGACAGTTTTAAGACTGACGATGATCATTTATATCATACAATCGATGTTGAAGCGAAGAGTAACAACAATATTAACAACGGAGGTGCGTCAAGAGGGGAAGCGGCTGGTGAACCAGAGACAGACCCAGAATACTCTACACTGGAGCCTGATGCCGACACTAATACGCAAAATGGAGGCCCCGATGGGGGCGCAGAGTACTTTACGCTTGAACCAACTAACTAATAAATCCTGTGCAACACAATAAAAACTATTTTCGAAAAAATTAACATTCAATGGTCCTTTGTAATGTTATTCGATTCGGAACCGGCTTTCGATTGTTGTGTCCGCACATGCAGTTGAATACACGGCGTACGGTTCTATTATCTGTGGCCCAATTAACTTTAATTTCGGAAATAGTTTATATCGTGTCATATATCTCAACGTATAATCTTGTAATATTTTGGTGCCATTTCATTGAAACACGATATAAACTATTTCCGGAAAATAATGTGCGTTATGGACAATAGAGCCAGCGTGTATTGTACTGTGCGGACACAACAATAACAAGCCGATTCCAATTTGAATAGCATTACAAAGGAACATTGAATTGGCGTTCGACTTAATTTTCGGACATAGATTATATGGATTTTTTTTTAGTTCTTAAACATTTTCAAATAAGCCAAACAAAACATATTTTTTAGATAAAAATATGTGGTTCCCAACTGCTTCAAATTCTTTGAGATAGCTCCTTCCAAGTTTATCCCAAATCAAAGCATTCAATTGTCGGTTTTCTATCGAATTTATTTTTTCCCGCTCGCATCATTACACGATATTTCTGAAAAATGAAGTCGGACGCCAATTCAATGCTCCTTTGCAATGATATTCAAATCGGAACCAGCTTGTTTTATTTAGCGGAAATAGGTTATAATCGTGTTCATTTTTTAATGGAAAGATGTTCGTCGAGGATGCTCTATCTTTAGACCATCATCGGTTGTTGAACAATAGCATTTTTGCCATCTCAGACAAACACTAGACTGCAAAAATGCTGGTGTTTTAAATTTAGCACTAATCAGCTAATCGGAATCTATGTAGGACCACAGTCACCAGAAAGGTGTTAAAGTAACACCAATTTGGAATCAAATCAATATAATTCAATGCCGACTGGTGTTGTCCATGCAGTGCCTCAAACAACACCAGTTGGTGTTGAAATATATCAAATGGATCCCACGCTAGTGTTATTTTTACACTTCCTGGTGTGGTCCTATATATATTCCAGTTGGTGTTAGATTTAACACCAGTGTTTTTGCAGTGTAACCTTGCTCTTCCGTTTCCACAGCAAGCTCCCTCTGCTCCAAAAATGTATTATTTCGCTCCTCTAGGAGCCATCGTTCAATATCCTGTTAAGCCATTGATAGTTACTTCCAATAGAGTTAGTTTCAATACTAACACAATATAACATTTTCCGCAAAATAAAGTGGGCCATTGGCAATAGAGCCGTATGCCGTGTATTGAACTGTGCGGACACTACAATCACATGCCAGTTCCGACTTGAAAAACATTACAAAGTAGCATTGAATTGGCGTTCCACAAAGAGTCGTGTTGAATCGTGTTTCTATTTATGTGACCGGGGCCTTAGTTCGGTTAGCATTTTGGGTCTGGCAGTTGAGAATTTTTTTTTAAATCGAAAACAATGTTACACAATGCACTTCTTCTTTTTTTTTCTTTTCTTACTAGTCAGATCTACTAGACGGACAGCGGAAACTAATATTTTTGCGTGTTGGATATTAATCATGTTTAATAGAGATAGCACAGAAGTGCATTTCTAACACTAAATAAAATGAGGTCATATTTCTTGAGTTATCTTTTGCATCAAATGTTAGTTATTAAGCCCCGGTCACATAGGGCCCCGGAAGCAACGCGATTCAACAAGACTCTTTGTTCGGAGGCAGTTAACTGTGAATTAACAAA
>BQKZ01001324.1:7886-43612 GCA_036244855.1 Temnopleurus reevesii
ATTCGCAGATCAAGCTCACTTTCATTTTAATCCACAACGAACAGCTAACATTAAGATAGGGGTTAGGCATCTGGACACTTAACTCAAATAAAATTCTGTCTTTTGCCTTTGAATAATAATAAAATCACCAAAACAGTGGATCGAATAAGAAAAATAACTGAGTATGTGTGTAGGTTTACATTTCAATATTCATTCGAATAGGGCTTCCAAATTTCCGAAAATTGTCATTTTGTCCACTTATGAAAAATATTATATGTATGTTATTTGAAGAGGGGTAAGAAGCTAGAAGAAGCAGAAGAAGAAGAAGAAGAAGAAGAAGAAGAAGAAGAAGGAAAATAAAAGTAGTAGAAGAAGAAGGAGAAGAAGAGGAAGAGGAAGAATAAGGAGAAAAGGAAGAGGAAGAAGAAGAATGAGATGGGAAGATAGGGGTGATGGAGTGGGAGGATGAGGAAGAAGGAGGAGCCCCCTGAGCAACATGCTGTACAATAATTCACTTTGCCATGCGCTTATAAAAGTCATTCTATACCAATTTACCTTCTCTTTTTTACAGACACACTTTTGCTTTCACTGGTAGCCATCATGGCGGAACCGGAGGTGGACCTCCTACCCAGCATCAGACAGCTGATCTCCAGCGTGGCGTCATCTATACAGCGATCCTCTAGTCTGGCTGCTGCAGAGGATATGATGATACACCTTGAGGGCACTGATGAGAACTTCCACAGGTGAGAAAATTGAGATATCTCTGTCCCAATTGTCCACAGATTTAGCTCTCGTAACTAATATTTCCAAGTCTGTCATTTGCTCGACTGGCTGAGACTGTTATAAAGCCTTACTTTACTCCAATAAAGGCTGAATGACAAGTTTTAATGACCGGATGGGGAGGTGCAAGGCAAACAATTGGGATACACTGATTTCTCTGCAGAGTGTGAATATTTGCAACCGGTAGTCAGCGCATCTCCTTGGTTGTTATACAATGTTACAACCTTGTACAGAGAGGGACCTGGCAGAGGTGAATAATGTGGCTCTTGCATGCGCTTGATATTGAGAAATGGTTGTGTAGTGTCATGAGATGATGATTACTCTATTATGTTGTAAGATAGCAAATAATAAAGATATGAGCAGTTTGACAAACCATTGGTATTTTCATACATTTGCTTAAGATTATAAATGCTCCTATGAAGAAAAGAATTATTGTTAATTGAAATAATTTTTTCCTTATCCCAACATGGATAAACACTGATTGACAGTGCTTTACCGAGAAGGTGTGAAAAAAATCACAGACATTCTCAGGTAGGAATCGAACCCATGATCTCCTGAGACTAGACAGGTGTCTTACCACTAGACCACCGAGAACCGATGGTAGTGGCGGGCTCAATTCGTGTTATAGCAGCAGGTACTGCGTAAATATCAATTGAATGATTTTTGTTGGGATAAGGCAAGAATTATTTCAATTATTTATCTACCCAACACAAAAATCATTCAATTGATAGAATTATTGTTGTTCTGGAAAGTTATTTCTTCAAGTGAAAGTTGGAAAATTTCTCATCCGTTGAATAACATAAGGAGATAATACATCCTCTATCAAACTCTCAAAGGAAGGGAGAAAAGAGAGTGCATAGATACTCACCCTTAACCATAAGTATGTCAAAACTAGAACACCAACTACCAGTTTTGTTAACTTTCAGAAGAACTTGCATATTTACCTTTTTTGTAACTTCTCTTCAGGAATTAATTTCCCCAAGGGCAGAATTCAGGAGTGCTGGAAATCCATAAAACAAGAGATGTAGAGATGTTTTGATATGTCCAGACTTAGTTGTAAATCATCAATTTTCATTCAATAATCTTCAAAATCACATCAGACCACTTAATCTGTAAAATTTTCTTTTAGGTATGAGTTGGTGAAGTACATCAAAGGTCGTACAGAGGAGGTGTTGGGTCCGCTAATAGAGGAAGAGATTGAGAGAAGAAGTCTAGACATGCCTAACAGAGCAACAGAAGAAGCGCTGGTCAGAGATGTGACTGAACGTGTCATAAACGATCAATCGTGAGTATGAAAAAAGTTCAGTGGTATAATAATAGATTATTTTTATATAGTGGTCATCACTTCACAGGTAGAGATCTGTATTATGCTGTATTATAAACCCACCTTTAGCAGTGCAGCAGTTTACAGACACATGTATATCTTTAAGGAATTAATTTCTGCCAGGTTAGCATTTCTTTTACATGAGTTGATTGCAGGAATGTGGGAGTGATAGGTTTTTTTCTAATAACGTTTGATAATGTTGTTTTTTATATCAGTACAGTCATACCTGTCTGTAGTGGCCACCGAAGGGTAACAGAAAAAGTGGCCTCTGCAGGCAGATGACCTCTATAGACATTTTCTATAACACACATTTTCATCTGGAGGGAAACAATTCAGATGGCAACTAGAGGTAGGTAGTCACTATAGACAGGTTGCCGCTGAAACATCAGGGCGCTACAAACCCTCTTGCCCGCATGCTTGGGTCTACCAAATTTAGATGTTGGGCAAGTAAATGAAATTGTCACTTGCCAAATTTGGGAAGTAACAGTATATACTTTGTGCCCGAGATGCATCAATGTGGGGCAAGAGAAATTTTGTTTGGGTAAGTGATTGAAAAACTTAGTTGCCTGACTAAGTATGTGGTGAATAAATTTTTTTCAGCACCCAGCAGGTTTGACGTGATGAAAAGAAGGTCCTGTCATATCATTAATTCTTGGTGTAATTCTAGATACTCCTTTCCATTTTCTACACAGATGCACAGACATGATGCACTCCTTGAAGCTAAGCACCCGTAGCGCGGTGGATCGGCTCATCCAAACATATGATGATGACAAACGTCAGAGAACCACACAAGGTTCCTACGCCCCATCCTACCGGTATCCAGAGAGAACCACCAACAGTCTCAACTCAAGCGGTGATGACGAGTCTTCATTGGATGACTCATTTAATCAGGTATGAAACAAATCTTTTTGATCTCAACATCATGATTTCCATCATGATTTCCACAGCTTTAAGTTAATAGGCTCATCCAGACATATGATGATGATAAGCGTCAGAGGACCACACAAGGTTCCTACGCCCCATCCTACCGATATCCAGAGAGAACCACCAACAGTCTCAACTCAAGCGGTGATGATGAGTCCTCATTGGACGATTCATTTAAATCAGGTATGGCAGATACCATCTTACATTGATGTGGTATTTCAAAATAAAGAGTGGAGGACAATGCAAAGATACGGTTTGTCAAAGTAAAAAAAAGCAGGAAAACGCCAAGATGAATATGCTGTACTGTAAAAGCGAATATTTTAGTGTACAGATATTTTCTTGGTTTCAGACCAAGTTGACACTTACAATTGAGACACATAAAATATTTCAAGAATGGTATCATTTCTTCCTCTCCTAATCCACAGAGCTCCTTCATGTTCATGAATCAAGAAGAGTTCACCACCATTACAGAGAACCTAGATATAAGCCAGCCCCTTCAAAGGCGTCGGGAAGCTCTGCAAACCTTGCTGCAGGTGCCACCTTCGGACGTTCTAGCCAGCGAGAACTGGAGTAGGATGAAGAAGGGTCTCGTGGCTGCTCTGTCTGATCACGATGAAGGCCTGTCTGTAAGTTGTTTCCTTCATCTAATGAGATTCTACTTTTGCATTGGGAGCTTTGAAAAGTACACCCATAATAAGTTGAAAAAATGTAGGAAGTGTGACATCCGAAGGCTCCCACAAATCGTTTAATGCCCTCAAATGCACTTATTCACTAATAGCGTTTTTCAGAATTTGTTTTTGTAATCATTATTTTCTGTATTTTTTTTCATACAATTCACACAAATCATTAAGAAATTAACCCATAGAAGGGAATGAAAAGCCAACAATCATCTGAAAATTGCTATTCTTCAGCTTGTATTCCACATGTTGATTAATAATTTTGCTGTAATTTTTCAATTGGAGTGGAAAGTTCAGGTCGGGTCATTTTCAGAGTGTCGGTCGGTAGAGGGCACCCAAACAATTTTTTTTTTACCCTATTAAGTGTAGAACAATTCATTTTTCAATTCAATTCAAAATAACATTTATTTTTTTCCTTCAACATCAAAAACAAATCAGTGCTATACATTATAGCGATTTACAATTGTAACATGAATAATTAAGGTAAACAAATTGAAGGAAAAGGGCGCAGATCCAGAAGCGGTGTTTGTATTGGATGCGCCGACACATACAACAACAACAACAAGAAAGGAAATACAATACATATAAATACATACTTTATATATAGAATAAGAACAACAGAGAGGGAGTATAGGACAGAGAGAAAGAATGCTGCAACAGTCCATCAGACAGTTTGACATTTGTAAACAAACAAGATATACATAATATAAAATCGCTCTTTGGGAAACACATCTTACATATATCTTGATTTATGTATATTATACTTATTTTGTCATACTGGATTGATTTTTATTTTGTTTGAAACAAAATAAATGAAATGAAATGAAATGAAAATGTATAATGCTCGTCATGGGTTCGATCACCATATATCAATAAGAAAAAACACAGAAGAAAGTGGGTTATCACATAATTCGAACAGTATTTTGCAGATTTATGATCCATAACAAGAGATAAGGAATTGTTTAAGTTTCCAAGTGAAGCTAGATTGTATACTAGATACAATAACAAGAGTCTTGGTCTAAGTGTAGTAAGATATTCCATGTAATAGCAACACAACTGCTCATGTTTTTTGTGTTTCTATGCCTTTTTAGGATAGCAGCTTACGTTTCCATGCAAGGATGTTTGGTTCCAACTCACACAATGTGATGAGAGAGATGTATACAAACCTCAGTAAGTTTCACTCTTTTACCATTAAATATGGAATGTATTTGAGTGTGGGTGCCTCTTTTACCTCCACATAATTGTTATTATTGGTTGAGGGATGAATAATTCACTTGTGGGAGAAACATACCCACTGTGTTATTACATCATTTGGATATTAATGGTAAATCAACATCAGATAATCAATGTGAGATGATTATTTCCAACATTGTCAACAGATTTTCTTTATTATCAGCAACTTTTATAAGGGATACCTGTTTATCAGAGACCACTGTTGAACTAATAATTTATCATCTTCAGATATAAAGCATATTAATGATCTTAATTCTGATATTATTCCTCATTCATTAGTTTATGAATCATAATATGGTAACTCTTCATTTTCATGAAAAAATACCTCATATCAAATTCATAGCCGGATATTTGTCACATACCATGTTCCTTCATTCATGAAGAAAATTCATTTTCTTCATTCATGCTGGCAAACGTACAGATTCATTTGTAATTATGTTTGAAAATACTAATAGGAATATGGTGTATTCTTTATCTTACCATTCTATAAACTTTCAGCCTCTTTCCAATTTCAAGAAAACATGTAGAGCTCTGCTTCTCCACAAAATCACACAACAGTGATGAAATGTGGTTTGATAGGTTAATATTTACCAATGAAGACTTAATTAACAACTGTTCACATTCATTTTCTTGTCTTTTATCTTCTTTCACTATATAGTTGATCATCTGAGCAATGAGTTTAAGGTGTTAGGAAGCAAGGGTGGCATGGCAGTGCATCATGGGATAGACGCCACTCAGAACCCTGCTCAGAAGCTTTTAAGAAGATTCCGTCTGGTCAACGAGTTCCAACTGGAGATACCCAAGTATTGGATCAGATTCCCAGACAAGTAAGGGCTCTGGTCACATCGTAAAACTACGCTTGTATCTATAATTGATCAAGCCAATTGGATTTTCGTACGATCCCTATAAAAATATTGTATACAGAGGCCCATAGATTTGTGTACGATGATCCTTAAAAAGTGAAACTACCTGTAAATATGTAAATGAGATTAAAATCTGTGAAATTGCTAAAATTTGTGTATGCCAAAATATTGGCTTTTACAGTTTGAGAAGTCACAACACACTCCTGTGCAGAAATGTCTTGTTAGGGGCATTGCATTTTATGCTTTTATTTATTTAGGAAGGATGTAATGATTACAATTTGATTGTTGCACAAGTTTTCTGACATAATTTCATATTCTTTATAGTCATACATTCACTGCTGTCTTACATTCTCTCCTCCTTACAATCCCTTCAGATTTCTCCAAGACCTCTCTGCTTGTACACTGAACTTTCTTGTGATGAATACACATGTGCCATCGGAGGCAATCACTCCTATGCACTACAAGACCCTGCAAAATGGATTCTTGCCATATATTAATAATACCCAACATAATACACAACATTATACAGCGCATAATTCCAAGTGTTTCTAAGCGTTCTGTGCATTATTACCTGGCTATAGCAAAACTATCATTTGGCGCTCACAGCATTTAAGGAATTTCTTCATACTGGTGCCCATTCACCTCATCAGGGTTGAGTGCAGCACAATATGGATAAATTTCTTACTGCAGGAAATTAACGTCATGAGTGGGATTCAAACCTCTGACCCTCGGGTTGAAAAGCAAGAGTCAGAACCACTACACCACAATGCCTCCACACATTTTCATTCATTCATCGCTTTCATTTTCTTTATTCTCTCCTGCTTACAATCCCTACAGGTTCCTGCAAGACCTCTCTGCCTGCACGCTGAACTTTCTTGTGATGAAACCCAATAAGTCGTCAGAGGTCATCACCCCCATGCACTACATGGCCCTCCTGGATCCAAAGGCTCTCTGGTTCAAAAAGTGGATGGTATGTATTAGGAGGGTGTCGGGGAAGGGAGGCAAAGGGGGAGGGGTGGTACCCCGGGGAAGGGGAATAACAGAGATGTAACAAAGACCTCTCTGCCTGCACCCTGAATTTTCTTGTGATGAAACCTAATAAGCAGTCATCACCCCCATGCACTACATGGCCTTGCTTGACCCGAAGTGGATGGTATGTGTCTGGTTCATGTCAGAGAATGGAGGCAAAGGGGGAGAGGCGGTACTCCGGAAAATGGGAATAACAGAGGTGTAACAAAGACATACCTGCCTGCACCCTGAACTTTCGTGTGATGAAACCCAATAAGTCGTCAGAGGTCATCACCCCCATGCACTACATGGCCCTCCTGGATCCAAAGGCTCTCTGGTTCAAAAAGTGGATGGTAAGTATCACCACAGCTGCCAACTGTTACTAATTTTTGTTATCATTACTAAATTTTGTTAATTATTTTGTTAAAGCCACAAACATTACTAATATTGGCAACATAAGCAACAAGCATTTCAATGTATGATATGTCAAGGTAATTAATTTATAGCAAGATTATAAGTAACTTCTACTGACTCAGGTTGGCAGCTATGGATCAGGCACATGTTGGAGAAGGGTGGTTTAGGGGTTGGGGACCCCCAGAAAAAAAGGAAGAACAGATGTACAATTGAACCTAGCTCCTTTCAAAAACAAATCTAGATGCATAGTTGTGTATACTAGGATGATACATGGTTGAACTCATGCAGCTTGATATGAATCTTTTTCATTTGTTTGTTGTAATCTTGAATATTTTTCATAATACAAGCATAGAACTGGTAAAATATCACACCACCTATCAAATCACCTATCCCTGTCATTTTCAATGAAAAGATAAATAAAAGTTTGATCAAATCTAGAGCTTGTATGGTGTAGTAAACATATGAATAAGGTTGGAGGTAACACCCACAAACGTTATTCATAAATGGTTGGTTGTTGTGCCATGTAGGGTTTACAGTGAAGGGAAAACAGACAATTTGTTTTTATTTCAGGGGGTCTTATCATGAACAATAAAAGAATACAGATATAGATTAATTGTGTCAGTATGTCTGAATGGTAGAAGGAAACTAAAAATCTAGATTTTTATTTATCGTTTGCTTTCAGCATGGCCATTACAGTAGGACTGTGATTCTAAGTCATCTCAAGGAGGACAATACATTGGTAAGATGCTCAAAGTCATTTCTATCTAAAATATAATTTCTTGAAACTGTTAGGTCCACGGAATACATGAGTCCAAAAAGTAAGAATGATGACTCTGAGTAGATTTAATCTAAAGTTATGAAAGTTTATTTGTAATCCACTTAGGCAAGCAGAGGTGTCTCAATTTACTCATTTTAGATAATGAAATAACTTATTTTCATCCTATAATTTTTCAGACTGCTTTGATGATAATTGTTAAAATTGAGAAAGGGCCACCATTTATTTGTAGAGTTTTGCAAAGATCTTCACACAGCAGTAGTGTGTGCACCCCTTTGTGGGCTGTTGGCGACAATATTGATTAAATTCTATCTATCATCTATGAACAGCTTTAGAAAACACAACCCAACTCTGTCAATGCTTGAATCACTTCCGTATGATAATTCATGAATTATTCATTAGCTTTCAATGCTGACACGATGATGTGACATTATTTAGTTACATATTTATTTTGAACACAGCATGTCAATGCTGTAACCCAGTGTCTTGACTTTGTGGATTCCTGAGCAGCTTTGTTAGACTCAGTCAATGATCTCTGAATTACATTAGGATGATAATTCATCAATAATTGATCTAGTTTCAATGCTGACAAGATGATGTGATCTCATTTAAACATTGATTATATTTTTATTTCCACACAGCTTGTGAATGCTGTCACCCAGTGTCTTGACTTTGTGGATTCTCGAGCAGCTTGGTTAGACTCTGTCAACGATCTCTCAAATCACTTCAGTATAATAATGCTTCAAGAATCCATCTAGTTTCACTGTTGACAATATGGCATGACTTTGTCTAAAAAATGAGTTATATTCTTATTTTTAATGCAGCTTATGGATGTTATCACTCAGATTCCTGTTTGGCTTCATAATACTCTGTCAATAACCTCTAAAGGAGTTACAATATGAACAGACAGTCAATAATTAATTGGATTCACTATTTTCAATGTGGTGTGACATTATTCAAACGTTAGTTATATTTTGATTTTGCTCATAGCTTGTAAATGCTGTCACCCAGTGTCTTGACTTTGTGGATTCCAGAGCAGCTTGGTTAGACTCTGTCAACGATCTCTCAAATCGCTTCAGTATGAATAGACTCGGTAAGTTATTAATCCCTTTACAAATTCTATCACATGTTGTTCTCAAAATGGGAAACATCAGGTTCTGTTTTCATCCTTTACATTTTTGTTGTATTTTTGCCAACATTTGTAAAGGAATGACACTGAAATGTTAGATTAGTGTAATAATGACTGATACCTATATTTTTCTCATTACATTTGTGTTACTTATTCAAATTTTATGAATTTCAATTTGTATCGTTTCCTTAAATTTTGAATGGCAATAAGGAGGTTTGAAATTATACATGTGGAATTGTCTTATCTTTATACATTCAAGAGAATAATCTCTAAATTCCTATTTTACATTGATAATATACATTTTGTATGATGCAAAATCCACTTTATGAAAAACATACTTAATGCACAAGTACCAGAGAAGAGAGAAGTGTAAGAAAATAATGAGAGTTACTCCTATTTTTCTTTTTGTAATCAAATTCTTGTAGGATCAAGTACACGGAAAAGGAGTTAGAGTTCCTAATCTTTATCGAGCCCCTCTAAATCCGGGACCATCTTCAAGTCTCCCTTATGACTGAATTACTTTTGGGCTAACAGATCTTTTTCTCTTTTCAAAATCAGATTCTTCTCGGAGAACCAAGTACACCGAGATGGAGCTAGAATTCCTAGTCTTCATCCAGTCCCTCTCTATTCTTGGCCGGCTTCTGGTCTATGCCAACGGGAGGCAGCTCTTTACTATCAAGATTAATGGCAATTCTAGGCAGGCTTCTCACCTTCCCTTCTTAAGTGTAGCGTGAGACAGAAAAGTACTTTAAGAAGTATCTGGAGTGTGTGGTCTTAATTCAGTTCGTCTCCTTCCGAGGTTGACTTCTAATATGCAGTACTTTGGTCTAACATGAACCCTTTCTCTTTTCATAATCAGATTCTTCTCCTAGGACTAAGTACACGGAGAAGGAGCTAGAATTCCTAGTCTTCATCCAGTCCCTCTTTATCTTGGACCATTTTCAAGTCTCCCCCAATACTGAATTACATTTGTGTTAAAAGATCTTTCTTGTTTAATTTTCAGATTCTTCTCGTAGGACCAAGCATACGGAGAAGGAGGCGAAGTATGTGATCTTTCTTCAGTTCCTCTCTTTCCTAGGTCGGCTCTTACAGTGTAGTCTGCAGTTCTTTGGTCTAACATGGACCATTTTTGTTTTCATTTTCAGATTCTTCTCGTAGGACCAAGTACACAGAGAAGGAGCTTGAGTTCCTAGTCTTCATCCAGTCCCTCTCTATCCTTGGCCGGCTCTTGGTCTACGCCAACGGAAGGCAACTCTTTCCAATCAAGATTAACGGCAAAGAAGGTAATTCTTTTCAATAATTTTCCTCATGAATTTTGCTTGCAGATAATGATGTTTTTTTTTGTAATTTTTGTTATGTGAATAAAAAAAAAAGGTATTGCTGAACTTTTTGTCCCAGACCTACAATTTAGCTTTCAATTCTTATCATACTACATTATGTAACCCTAGACTGGAAGGTAATTCTGGTAGTATGGAGTATTGTGTGCTCAGCTTGTCGACTGCGATTCATCATGGGTGACTGGAGTCGAATTATTGTTGAATTATAAGTATTACTGGATTAGGAATCACTGAGTATTAATGAGTATCTTGATGTTTTGTTTTTGACTCTCTGGAAAATAGGGTAAGATATTTCTTACAATGCATTTAAAAGTGACCAGCTTGTTTGAATATCTCACATATTGTACAATATAGAAGCTTCATGATGAGGTGGAAGGAGGGAGTGTCATTATAGAGCCAATATCAGTTACCCTACATAAGAAAATGATGGTTTGAATAAATGATGATGAGGATGATGGTGATGTTGACCAAAGGTCATGATAATCTTTCATATAAAAGAAATATCCTTTCTAACCTGTTTGTAATAAAGGAAAACATTGTTGTCAATTTCTGCTTGAATGTGATTTTTTTTTTACAGTAACACTGACAGAGCTGGTAAGAAGTCTGTTGCCGTTGATTACCAAGAGGTCATTCCAGGTCAATATGCCAACTGATACAGGTAAGAACAGAACCAATTATTTCATACGGCATTCCACAGGGTTAGGCATGTCAAACACCATGGCCTGTATTCTGATGTCATGTTTAACTTTATAAACTAGTGTTTAAATCTATGGTTTAAGTATGGGAAGCAAAAAGAGGCTTGAATCATCAGATGAGATGAAATTAGCCTTCAAATTATTAGCCGCTAATATCCCATATCCGGCAATGTGGGCTAAGTCACAAGAAAGACAGCACCATAGCTTTAGCTCATCTCTTAATAATAAACTGTGGACATATAAATTTGTTTATTTTTGCCATTATCTGACAAAAACATTTTACCCGTATATTTAAAGCCAGAAATACAAGGATATTTTCTAATGTTCTTATTGTCTATTACAGGTGCCCCAAGTCCTGCGATGTTGGTAACGGAGATGCTTAAGATAATAAGTACCGACAGAGCTGCATGCGTGGAGTGTCTGTGCAGAGATGAAGTGGTGACAGACATACTCAAACCTGTCAACGACTGGCTAAACAAAGACCAGGTTGGTATGAATTTTCAGGGCCCATGATTGTGAATAGATTAGAAAGTGATTTTAGTGATTTTACTTAATGAGTATAGACAGAGTAGCGTGTGTGAAGTTTCTTTGTAAGAATGAAGTATTGAAAGATATACTCGGCTAAACAAGGACCAAGTATGTATGAATTCCTAGGGCCCCTAATTATGAAAAGCATAGACAGTGGTTATACTTAGAGATAACTGGCACCAACAGAGCTGTGTTAATAGAGTGTCTATGTAAGGATGGAGTTGTGACAAATATACTTAGTCAACGACTGGCTGAACAATGATCAGAGATGTGTTTCATAAAGCTTTGCACAGATCTACGCACGGATCTATGGAGTACTGGTGACCCTTTTTCACACTCAATGATAACCCCCAGCACTGAAACGTACGGAACAAAAGGTCACTAGGATCTTAATCGGTGACTTCAAGTACGGTGTTGAACGCTGGTGTTGGTGTTGCAGCAAAACCAACACCAGCCTCAACACCAAACTTGAAGTCTGTCGGTGTTTGGGGTAGACCTNACAATGATCAGAGCTGTGTTTCATAAACTTTGCACAGATCTACGCACGGATCTACGAAGGACTGGTGACCCTTTTTCACACTCAATGATAACCCCCAGCACTGAAACGTACGGAACAAAAGGTCACTAGGATGTTAATGTGGTATGTAGTTCTTCCCACAGCTTTATGAAACAAAGTCCAGGATTGTATGAAATGTCAGTGCCCATTATTTGCATAGATTAAAAAGTGATTTAAGCTGGGAGAGTGGTTCCAAGCTCTTACTCCATGGAGAGAATATGAAACACTTTTTAATGAATAATCTTTAATTTCTAAATTTTCATTAGCCGTCCAGTGATCTGACGATGTTGTGTGGAGCTGAGGTACTATCAGCTATGGCTAGTTGGGAGACTGGCCCAGGATCTTACTTTAAAGAAAGAATAGAAACACTGATCAACAAATGAAATTTCTTTCTTATTTTCTCTCCAGCCATCCAGTGATCTAACAATGTTGTGTGTAGCTGAGGTCCTATCTGCTATGGCTAGCTGGGAGACTGGCTCTAAACTCTTACTCTATGGAGAAAATGGAAATACATTTCAACACACTCCGTAAGTATCAACTTTATATCATTAATATGATAAATTAATACCTTGTCAAATTATCAAATTTACTGTGACTTCATTGCTTCAATGAATTTAATGAATTTAATCTCATGGACCAAACAAACAGGAAGTTATACTTTATGAGCCGAGTGTCTCATGTTAAGGAAACAATTCTGCGTTTTTATGTGTTTTAATCTCTTTACCAATCTTATTCCGCAATAAAGACAGGGTCTGCCTTAGGAAAATCTTGTATTGATTAAAAGCAGAAAAATCACTAAAACAGTTTGATGCAAATCAAACAATAAATAAGAAAGTTACGAATATTTCAAGAGTGATACAATAATACAAAGGTGCCTTGATCACTTAGCAGAGTGGATACATATAAATAACATGTATTGTTATGAATATTTATTAATGATTTAATCCAACAGTGATTATTCTTGCAAATTATAATTAATGAAAAAAAAAATTCTGGAGCAGACCCATTTTTAAATGTTAAATAATTTCTGTCATTTATTCTCTCATACCTTGCAGTACATAATTCTGTTTAGTTATTCTATGAAAATAAAATAAACATTAATCAATATAGAAAGAATGCTACTTCAATGATATGTATTGCTTTTTATGTACAGAATTTCAAGGCGGAATTCGAGAATAAGAACCCAATTTTATTCAAGAGAATGGTTATACCAAAAGTGAGATTAGTTGTTTTTGAAGTGATGTTATTTCATCTTTCATTCATATATCTTCTCTTCTCTTTGGTGTTATGAAATCTATCTTTGGTTGTATCTTAAAAAGGTTATTTCCACTTTTTATCTTGGAACGATGTTGGTTTTGGAGTTTATTATTTTGGTTGGTGCACTGTGTTTCGGGTTCTATTAGATTGAAGACAAAACAATCCCATGCATTGAAACTTGATGGATATGATAAATAGTTAATTCTTCCTTTTGCATACAGCTCTACGAAGCTGAATGCACATGCTTCTCAATTTTTTGCCACTGAACCTTGAAATATAGACTTTTGGTACATAACACACGTAAACTCCTTTTATTTTAGGTGATAAGGACATGTATTCTAGCTAAAAGACTGCTATATAGGATACAGACATTTTTTCAAAGGGTCATCAGGTGTAAAAGGGAATAATATCACAAATCTAATGATGTTTGTACTTGAAGTGTAGACCAGAAATAGTTGTTCCAAATATGTAGTGCGTTATATCGCTCAATATCGGCTATTTGTGATAGGGAGAATTAATTTTAGGTTATGTGTGCATAAAATCTATGTGAATGCATCTTGAGAATAGTGGTGGTAGGGAACAAAGAAGAAGAGAAAATACAAGTTGAAAATATGTTGAATCATATAGAAAATCAAATGTTATCAGTTGTATCATTAATTCAATTTTTGGCACATTAGGAGCTTTTGCTGTGGAAAAGCATTGTGAATCGGACACATCCGAAATGATTTTACACCAGGTTTTCGGTTAAAATTGTGATTTTATTTGTTTATCTAAACAATTAACAGAATTGTAAATTTATAGATATCAGTATTTCAACAACCTGAAGCTCAGTTGTTATATTTGATTATCCAATTGTCCATAACCAGATCCGCTGCTGTCCATGTCATTGCTGAGTTCTGTAAGCGAGCAATGGATCAGCCCATATCTACAGAGTTTCTAACGCAGCCCTCCAGGCCCGTCATTGGTGTGTTTCTATACGTCTGCCGACAGCTCTACTCAACGTCAGAAGGCTTGCTTATATTGCATCCATATGGGCTACATCACTCTGTTGCTAATGCATGGAGAGAGGTGAGAAAATTTAGACTAGAAATTTAGATCTAGAGCTTGGAGAGAAAATTGAGCATTGATTTATGAGTTATCAGGATGGATCAGCCTATATCTACAGAGTTTCTAACTCAGCCATCCAGGCCTGTCATTCGTGTGTTTCTCTACGTCTGTCGGCAGCTATACTCAACGTCAGAAAGCATGCTTATTCTTTGCATCCATATGGTCTACATCACTTTGTTGCTAACGCATGGAGAGAGGTGAGAAAATTTAGATTATTAAATCTAATTAGAAAAGGAGCCTTACATGTAGCCTTCTGCGACAAAGTAAGGTTGTATTAAATCATTAGGATACTAATTCAGGATTGTCGACAGCTCTACTCAACGTCAGAAGGCTTGCTTATACTGCATCCTTATGGGCTACATCACTCTGTTGCTAATGCGTGGAGGGAGGTGAGTAATCTTTCGTTTTAGAAGTAAAGATATGACTCGAAATTATTGCTACTATTATTACAAAAACATGAAATTGTCATATTGACAGCGTCATTTTATCAAATGCTGGAGAATTAACTCATATTCCAGTATAAAGCTATCATGAATTCGCTAACATTTTTACCCATTATAATGCCCATAGATTTATGTACAAAGATCTTTAAATCTTTAAAAGGATAATTCATAAAAAGTTCAGAAATGCTATGAATTAGCTGAAATTTATATATGATAAATAATGAGCTTTTAAAGTACATGACTTGTCTTGTGTCCATGCATAAATCATTTTGTTTGTTAGCCTGTTGATAAAAATCACTGACAACTTATTGGATGCATATCTATGAGTATCAATTTTATTCAACCTCCGAAGGTTTACCTTTCAGAAGCTTTAGTTTTTATCTAATGTGTGTGGTAGTGCACAGACTCTTCCATTGATGGCAAGGGTGATTTGTGAAAACACTGATAGAAGGACCCACAGTTGTTAATCTTGGCACAGTTGTGGCTCCTACAACAAACCCATTATTCCACAATTTGTGTATTTGTATAGGTGAGCAGAGAGGTAGAGCTAGGAGACACGCCAGTGATGGAAGATTCTGAAGTAACTCCAGAGAACATGGCTGCAAGAGACGCTTTTATGTGGGAACAGAACCTTCTCGATAACCTCCTGAATTTTGCTGGCACGCCTAAGGTAAGATTCATTGAGAGCAAAAATGAGTTGTGGGGAGGGGGAGGGGGGTAGGGCTAGCTAGAGAACACACTTGAAATGGAAGATTGTGAAGTTACACCAGAGAACATGGCTGCCAGAGATGTATTTATGTGGGAGCAGAATCTTCTTGATAACCTCCTGAACTTTGCTGGTACACGTAAGGTGAGATTTAGGACGAGTTATGTGATGTTTATCCATCTAAATGAGCTGGGGAGGGAGGTTAGAGGGGGGATGGGGAAAAAGGACAAACCCATAATGGGAGATTCTGAAGTGACATCAGAGATGCTTTCATTTGTGAACAAAACCTTACTAATCACCTCTTGAAAACTTAATGTCAGTATCCAGGAGAATTCAGTGATTTTAACTCATCCAAATGAGGAGAGGGGTGGAGATACATGTAGGACACATACTAAACATTGAAGACTTACGAGTGACCCCAGAGAACATCGCCGCAAGAGATGCCTTCATGTGGGAACAGAACCTTCTTGATAACTTTCTGAACTTTGCTTGCACGCCTAAGGTAAGATTCAGGGAAAGCAAAATGAGTCGTTGGGAGGGGGAGGGGTTGGAGATAGCTAGAGGACGCACCTGTAATGGAAGATTCTAAAATTACACCAGAGATGCTTTCATGTGGGAACAAAACATCCTTGATAACCTGAACTTTGCTGGTACACCTAATGTAAGAGTCCAGAGAAGTCAGTGAATTGAACCCATCAAATTCTTGGTAACCTCCTAAAAACAAGAAATATATGTCTGAGCAGTCACACTAATTTTAATCCATATTGAGTCATTTATCATTGATTTTTAGCATGAATCTCAAACAAAGGATAATTTGGTGTACTATGTATAATGATATAGGTAAATATTTGAATTACAGATACTAGTATGAGAAAAGACAATTCTTCCTTTTGACTCTGATTTTAGGGTGGGGCTTTTAAGCAAAGGAAAATCCAAGCTAAAGACATTTCAAATCTCAACTTTTGTCTTCTACAGGGTATGTTACTGCTCCAACAGACTGGTGTGATCAATGAGTGTGTAGCCTACATGTATGGAAGATACACTAAAAAACTGCAGGTAAGATTTATACCTCCCTACACAAAAATTGTAATTTTCACCTTTTATCTTTTAGGGGTATCGAAATCTGCAGACATCTGTTGTTATTGGGAACAATATTATACGTCACTCTTTTCTTCTTATGAGTAGTCAGCATCAAAGTAAAGATAATTCATCAAGCTTGATAGATATGCTTTTTGCAACATGGTCATACACATAACACATTTTAAGAATAATCATTCTGAAATCTCTTTCCATGTAATTTATCCCATCAAATCTGCATGTAAATGATATGTTGACTTTTATTATGTCTTTTTTGTAAACAAAATACCAGACTTTTCTTTTGTATTTGTATGTATTTTATTGATAAACCTGAATTGAATTGGATTGAACTGAAACGCTGCAAAGAGTTGGCAAATGTAAGGAGCCTTATTTTAATTGTATGTTTTTATTTTTTATTGTTACTCAGGTTAGCAAAATGGAGAAGTTTGGTTACGGTACCATGGTAACACAGGTCTCAGCGACAGCTCCTGGTATGGTTGCAATGCAGAGCTCAGGTGAGTTTGTGAGAAAAAAAAAGAATTTCTGAATTGCTATAGGCTATTCAGAAGTCTTCCAATGTGTCATGGTGAATAAGCATTTTTTTATTTACATACTTTGCAAATTTTTGCATTCTTTGCATACTTATGTCTTTTGTTTCGATTAATTTTATCTTTAATGAAAAAAAATTTAAAAAATAATAAAAGCTTCCATGAACATATGATTCACCTCTTTGTGAATAAGTATTTTAAGTATGTTTTCTTCAATAATGATTTTCCATATTAGGCTTCATCAAGGCTCTTGTTACAGAGATGTGGTCAGTGCTGGAATGTGGAAAGGATGACCATCCGTCTGTACAGCGACCAGCACCCTACCCAACCCAGCCCTTAGATCGAATCTCACATAAGGTATGCTTGCATAAGAGTGAGAATTTTAAATGATTAATTATGAAGCTAGTAAGAATAAATTAGTGGATAGTATCTAAGTTAAAAGGACGAATATCTGTCTGTACAGCGACCAGCTCCCTACCCTACCCAGCCCTTGGATCGAATCTCACATAAGGTATGCTTTCAGAAGAGTGAGAATTAATAATAATTGATTATATGAGGCTTATGATCACTGATTGGATGGAAGTGTTTAAATGTTGGAAGAACGACCATCCATTCGAACAGTGGAATCCTTAACAGGAAAATTTATCCGAATGACCCCCTTCCCAAATCATATTCACAGTTACTTTTTGGTCTGTTTTCATTTGCAAATAGTTTTCTTAAAATTGTCCTTACTATTGTACTCCTGAAACTTTATAAAAGGGCCTTGTTAGATTTAGTATGTGCTAGTTTATGTATAAATCAATCTATTAACATTCTTTTTTGTTCTCAGAAGCCAACCGTTTGTAAAAAAGGAATTATCTTATTGAATCTCCTGTCTCAAAACCTGATCATACAAAAGTCATACATAAACAGAAATTGGAATCCCATGTGACTCATGTCTTTCAGAATATGATATTTTTAATACCAAGAAACCATAAATTTCTTGTTGTTTGACCACTAAATGTATGTTATTTTTACTGTTCTCCATTCTTATGTGTCTTCCCCACAGTACTTTCTGAACATGGTGAACCTGCTGTCGGCATTCCCTGCAGTATATGAAGTTCTTGCCAAACAACCCCTACAGAATAAGGAGTCATATACCTTCCGAGAGATGCCTGAAACAATTCCAGTAAGTTCTCAGGGTACTAAGGGGACATTCATACAAAGTTGCAATTGATCACAAATCAGTTGCAAATTATAACACGCATTTTCATTTGCGCATGGTATCTGTTTTATAACAAGACATGCGTGAAACAATTATTTTAATTGGTGCGTTCTGATCAACTGCAACTTACGATCATTTGCAAAACTTTGGGACAACACCCTCTATTATTGATAACATGCTTTTGCATCTGGAGGGCTTTTTCCTTATGGAAGCAGCTACCTAACCAGATTTTTGTAATCAGTATCATTGACTGCTTATATTTTATATTTATATTTGTTCCAAATGATATAAGTATACCTGATTAATTATTGAAATTTATCCATCATTCATTTTTAGAACAAAAGGAAAAAACGAAAAATACTGAAGATCTAGCGAATATAAGATGTATCTTTGGATGTACATGTAGGTGTTTTATAGGTATAACAATTTATAACTACAGTCTGGTCTGTCTAAGTTGAAGTTGTCTTAGGGGGTGTCGTTCAAAATCAACTGCAACTTTGAAAATTGTAACGCGCATTTTCATTCGCGCACGGTATGCGCATTTAACAAGACGCGCATGAAAAATTTATTTTGATTGGCGCGTTCCGATCAACTGAAACTTGCGATCAATTGCAACTTTTGAACAACACTCCCTAAGTCAATGTGATTATGTTATTTACCTCTTCTAAATTGAATTTCTCCTAACTCAAACAGACTTATATGGTCCCAAGAGATTTGATTTGGGCAGAGTTACCTGTACTTAATTGCATTTTACCCTTTTGATATCAGCATCAATGATGATGGAATATTGAGATAATCTAGTGTCCATTTAAAAAATTATTTTCATCTGTTTCAGGATGTGATTGATCGTCTGATGTTAGTCGACTCAGAAGCCAAGCAGCATTCCCTCTTCAATCTTGAAGAAACTAATGTATTTGGTCTCAGGTAAACAGTCTGATAATGTATCAGTTTTGTCACATATCTTATTGTTACACTGTTAGTCTTACATGTAAAAGTAATTTGATGAAAAAGTACAAAATCTATTTATCAATCTCTAATTAAAGTCGTGGACAGATTGGCATAAAACATACAGTGATGGATTCTGCCCACCAGCCTTTTTCAGGTTGAAAATTACTTTGTAAATGGTGGCATTAAAGCAAGCCCTTGATGCCATACTAGGCCAAATGAGAGAATGCTGTTACTATAATTGAAAGTGTTTTTTTTTTTCATTTCTATTTGCTCAAACAGCATATCAGATTATTATTCATTTTGATTGTTTATTTTGTAAACTCTCACTGTACTGATGTATGATAAAAGCCAGCTGCTTTTAACATGCACATAGAGCAAAAAGATTGTTTTGAAGTAATCACACTTTAATTTCACATGAATTTATGTATTTTAAATCTTTCCCCCAGATTATTGAGTGTGCTGGTGTCATGCCTTGATACACTTCTATTGCTGGAGACTCAGTATCGGATTTGGGATAGGCTGCTGGAAGCTCAGACAAACAACTGCATAGAGAATGGGTAAAATTTTAGCTTCATATTCTAATAAATCTGAAGACTGAGTTGCCATATTCCTTCAAATTTTCTTCCAGTTAAGCAAAGCTTAGTTCAAGCTATATCTGTGGAATGGATCAAGCTGTAATCAGTATCTACTGTTGTTTCAAACGCTCTTTACTGTTGTTTCAAACGTTATACAAGCCATGATATCTTTCTTTTTTTACACATTGCAAAATCATCTCAGTACTGGTATGACATCCCATTATGCTCTCTGATATGATCAACCATAAAGGCATGTTTAGTCAAATTCAAACTAAAGTCAATGATTTAAGATGTGAATGCTCTCTGAATGATTCCGTTTCTTGAGAATTTACATGTAATGAACTCCCAGTTCCAGATTTGAATTTGGATCGTGGAAAATTTGAGGGACAAATGGGAATCTTAAGGATCGAAATTCATGCGCACAATTTATTCACCATTCATCTTAACCCTCACAAGAATAAATCATAAGAATTTGCTATTTTCTATTACTTCCTCCTTGCAGTGAAGTAATGGTGGATATACTATCTCTGGAACGTAGTCACATCTTGGTTCGATCTTATGTTATCGGAGGACCCAGGGAGCGGGTTTTACCTCCCCGGATGCTCTCAGAAGACGCAGAGGAACCCTTCCCGTGGCCCGTAGTCACATCGTTCCCTGTACCCAAGGAGTATACCCCCGCTGTGTCTAGGTCACCACCCCTCAAACAAGGTAAGAACGCCGGTATCATCGAAAAACTATTCTTAAAAAGCTGTTCCATGTGGTCAATGAATGTTTCTCTTCCATTCTCGTTAAACATTGCTCAAGTAAAGGCGTCAAGTAAAATATTTGTTTTTTTCATTGTCATTGACCATATACAAAGAGTACACCCCAAGGAGTAAGAGCACTTGTAATTTATAGTAAATCATTTTATACGACAGTTATGGATGTGGAAGCATGGTTGTGAAGTTTTTCCTGACTCTCATCTTTTACCAAGACGCTTATTTGTTCCTATTCCTTAATTAGTAATCCAAAAGTTAGCCATAGTTATTTAAAGAAGAATGAATCCTAGAGGATAATATACACCTATAAGAAAGGTATCATATACCACTACTAATCAGACTGGATCAAGCTCTAAAATAAATTCAGAAAAGTGTAAATTTCCCGATATTTTAGAACAGGTCTTCGTCTGCTATCACATTACAAGGGGGCTGCCATTTTGTTCTAAACAGATATTTCGACGTGATCCATTGATATCATTTTGTATGGCAAGGGAAATATTAATTAAACTGTAAAATAGTTCAATCTTTGGCAAATAAAATACGTTATGTTGGAAAAAAATGCGTAATATGTGTCAAATATTTTAGTACGACTTATAAAAATAATTCAGTCTTCAATTCATCTGTTTATACTAAAGAAATGTGCTTTTAGTGGACTTGCCTGGCATAACAGCATTTTCTTTATTTAGCAAGCCTTCTAGGTATTGTATTCTATTGTTTAAATACAGGTGAAAACGTAGCGTTTTGCCAAAGACCCTATATAAATGCGAATGTATGACTTTAAAAGGCCACCCTGTACCGCAGATTTTTGTTTTTGTTCTGGTCTTCATCTGATGGTATAATGCTAAAGAAAGTGATATACAATGGTTTAAATAGCCAACCGATAATACAGATTCCTTTCTTTCATTTGTTTTGTTACAAGGAAACTTGGACTCTACTCAGCAAAAACGTCATTACTCCGCAAAAACGTCACGCCCATGCCAATAAAACACGATTCGAATGAACAAAACTTTCTTTTTAAAAATAAATCCAGACCAGTTTTAAGATATTGAAATATATGACCATATGAAAGGTATATTTTTATTCAAATTCTAAGCTTATATTTCGACCAAAGACGTTCTACCCGGGGATAACAAAATACTTTCTCGTACCAAATAACAAAATGGTAGCCCCCAGGGTATTGCTAGCAGACGAAATCTTGGCTCAGAAACTGAAAATTTATCTCCTTATGCTGTTTTTTCTTGTACAATAAAATATTCCATTAAATGGGTAAATATTATACCTACTGAAATAAGTAAATATACTTTTTGGGTTTCAATCCCCTTTAAGGTCAATTTTATGCACTTGATATACAATCTTTTTTTTTTATATTTTTTTTTTTTTACTTTAGATAGCCTTTAATGATTTTATCAAATGTTTCTTTCCAGACAATGATCTGGTCCGAGCACTGGGCAATGTAAACAGCACCATAGATTGGCTGGCTAGCTGCAGGGAAGCCTTCGTCAGTGTTCTCATGGACAAACCTGATGCCCTCCATCATAAGAGTAAGATACACTCTTAAAACCTGCATTTCTCTAATTTATCACATTTAGAGCAGTGTTTGATTGTTACACCAAAATAATCTACCACCCCTTTTCTAAATATATTGTCGAAATATTACAATTACTGTGTCAAGAAAATTTAAGTCAGTGAATTACGATGAAAAATAAGAGAAGGTTTTTTTTTTTAAATTGCACCCTCAATCATTCCATATTGCACATGTTCTTAATCATTCTTTAAGATTTTATTTTTCAGGAAAATTTCCTAACAACCATATCATAAAGGAAAAATATATTTTTAATGTATATGTATAAGATATATAGATTAAAATGTGTGTGTAAGTATATCGTGTGAAACATTGAAAATGATTGTTGTTAATCTCAGAGTAAACCTACTTTGTTCCAGCCCTAGATTACCTTCTAGAACAAATGGTTGATGTCCAGTCAGAGATGACAGAGTTCTAGATCATCCCGACCAAGCAAGCGGTCATTTAGAACAGCTCTTTCAAGAATCAATTATATGATTTTGTTTCCCATCTTTCTTCCCATCCAGCACTTGCTGACAGGTTGTCTATGTTTAGTCAAAGATCTAGATGTTCAAATTATTCTGAACTAAACAAGGTGCCATAAAGGACTGCTTTTTAAAGGTCTATTTCTATTTTGTCAAATTCTCTCTTGTTCCAACTGTAAAGCAGCCATTTTACATCACTTTCAATCCAGCTCTAGCTGACCTTCTAGAACAAGTTGTCAATGTCTAGTCAGAGATTCCTGAGTTTCAAATCATCCCGACCAAGTATGGCGCCATAAAGGAGAGTTCTATCAAGATTATAAAATAATATTAATTCTTTTTTTTTTCTTCTCTCTCTCTCTATCCAGCTCTTGCTGACCTTCTAGAACAAGTGGCCAATGTCCAGTCACAGATTCCAGAGTTCCAGACCATCCCTACCAAACAAGGCGCCATTAAGAAGAGATCTGTCAAGAACTTAATTTCATTTTGTCAACTTCTCTCTTGTTCCATCTGTAAAGCATAGCTCTATGAAGAAATATTCGCCCTTGTTTCCTTTCATCACTTTTTATTAAGCTCTTGCTGACCTTCTTGAACAAGTGGTTATTGTCCAATCAGAGATGCCAGAGTTCCAGATCATCCCTACCAAACAAGGCGTCATCAAGGATAGTTCTGTGAAGAATCTAAAGTAATTAAATGTTTATAATAAATAATGTTTATTATCTCTCTCTCTCTCTCTCTCTCTCTCTCTCTCTATTCAGCTCTAGCTGACCTTCTAGAACAAGTGGTTAATGTCCAATCAGAGATGCCAGAGTTCCAGATCATCCCTACCAAACAAGGCGTTATAAAGGAGAGTTCTGTCAAGAACCAGAAGCTTTCTAGTCTCCAGGAGTTAGGCACAAGAATGGCAGTCAGGTAGGTTCATGTGGGGTGAAACAAAGAAATTGCTTTTGTGATGGAAATTTTGTGATGATACCCACTCTGTTGTACATCGCTTTGAATATGACTGATATTCTGGACCAATCGTTATGGAGACAAAGACACCACCTTTTAGTTATAATGATAATCTTTTTCTTTAAGTAGCACCATATCTTGTCTACAAGAGCTCAAAGTACTTCTGATATTAGTTTTGTGGCACATTGACAGAAACAGAAAATTGAAATGAAATATCACAAATTTTGATTATTTCTTAACTAAAATGATGGAAATTTGACAAATTTGTTTGGAAATGAAGGTTGATCAACTTAAGCAATTAAATTTTCTGGGATTCTTAAAGGTATAGATTCATAATGGTTGGGATGCAGAAATTGATGTAAAACGAGCTGATGTATTCACAAACTACTTTGCATACCTAAATGTAACTGTGTACGATATTAGGAAAAGATTTGTGCACTTATTCTGGCGTATTTTGCTTTGAAAATGCCAACCACGCGTTATTCCTACGGTGCGCTAAACAATTCGCAGGCTGGCAAGAGCAAGGTAGAATGGCTGGAGCGACTGGTGGTATTGTATGTGGCATGTGAGTTTGCATTAATTTTGTACGTGCAGCATGTGGTGTTGGGGAGAGCGATGCTGTCATCAAACTATGAACATGCTCTAATTTGCCATTGAAAAGCTGCATTATGTTAATACTTTTACTATAGCTCACAAAGTAGTTAAATATCTGAAGCACCATCTCCCCCCAGAAACTGTTTTATCGGTTTAAGATAGAATGAAATGTGTTAACAGAAAAAAAACTAAGATATAAGAAAATAAGTATGACCCTGCCTGTTGTCTTAGCTCAAAATTGAATAATATACAAATGCCTCAACAAATTATTTAATTTAGTATTGCATCGGAAAATATTCAGTATGTACTTTTGTTGACCAGGTATGGCCAACAGCTAAAGGTTCTGCTGAGTCCTGGGGAAGCAACAGATGATCTCACAGCACTCCTCAAGAAGTCTAAATTCTTTCTGCACAGCCAACAGAGGAATATGGAGTCAGAGATGCGTATCCTTTCAAATGATGAGTTGATGCTATCTGTGATACCACAGGGTACCACATGTTTACCATATTTCTTTTAAAAATAAAACTTATATGTGTGTTCACTTCATTTCCTCGTCATTTTACTTATGATTAAGATTATGCTAGGATCAAAAGCTCAAGCTCTTTTAGACTTGTTATTCCATTGAAATATCCAATATGAAAAATCAATTTTCTCAATTTATCAAAAGAGGCCACAATTCTACAATTATACATAATTTCACTTATGTAAGAAAATATGTACATGTACATGATTCACTTTAATACATAAAAAATGAACACAACCAAATTTCACTGTTTCATTATTGTATTATTTTGATTCTAAGACATCCAAGATGATTTTGTCCCTAGTTTGAAATAACCATGAGTTCAAACTGAACTAATGGTAGATAATCAAATCAATATTCATGGATAATTTTGATACATTCAATCGCTCATTTGATAGATTTGTGAAGTGCATTGGTCGTATACATATGAGTTGCATCGGCTTAACAATTCAATTTATGCATTTGCTTTTATTTTACACTGTTCAAACAATTTATCCTTAGCTGTAATTTTGTAGGTACCTTGGAAGGAGACTACCCTGGTCAGGACTGGTTCCTGTGCACGATCTTCCTCCTCTACGGGGGTAATAAAGATCGGGCGTGGTCCGTCGTTCAGAAGATGGCATCACTCCTGGTCTCGGCGTACATCTGGATGCCTCGTCTCCATGCATCGGTAAGAGATTAGAAAGAGTAGAAGGAAGAGGAGGATGATGATGATGATGATGTTGTTAGTAATGATGATGATGATGAAGATGATGATGATGATGATGATGATGATGATGATGATGATGATGATGATGATGATGATGATGATGATGATGATTNAATCGCACACAAGAAAATAATGTCTCTCCTCGCTTCATTCTGAAAAGTGACTTGACCATTTTACCATACAAATCAAAGAAGATGGCAGTTATGAAAGAGTCTCAATCATGCCCATAAATTATGATTTTTGTCCGGGAATTAGCTGATTCTTAAGACAAATAATAATAATAATAATAATGATAATAATAATAATATGATGATGATGATGATGATGATGATGATGATGATGATGATGATGATGATGATGATGATGATGATGATGATGAAGAAGAAGAAGAAGAAGATGATGATGATGATGACGAT
Organism: Temnopleurus reevesii; assembly: GCA_036244855.1. NCBI lineage: Eukaryota > Metazoa > Echinodermata > Echinoidea > Temnopleuroida > Temnopleuridae > Temnopleurus > Temnopleurus reevesii. Next base: position 33,968 of record BQKZ01001324.1, read on the forward strand.
GATGATGGTGATGGTGGTGATGGTGTTGGTGATGTTGGTGGTGGGGGTGATGGTGGGGGTGGTGGTATTGGGGGTGGTGGCATCGGTGGTGGTGATGGGGGTGGTGGTGTTAGGGGTGGTACATGTAGTAGTGATGGTGATGATGGTAGTGGTCAGTTGTTCAGAAGATGGCATCCCTTCTGGACTCTACATACATCTAGATGCCTCATCTCTATGCATTGGTGAGATGATAGGAAGAGGAGAAGGAGGAGACTGATGATAGTCATGGTAGTGGTGGTGGTGATGGTAATGATGGTGGTAGTAAGTATTCGTGGTGATTGTTTGGGATGGTGGTGGTGGTGACGGTGATGATGATAATGATGAGGAGGATTATGATAATGATGTTGTTCGTGATATTTGTATTTAGTGCTAGTGATGATGGTGGTGATGGTGGTGATGGTGATGATAATAGTGGTGATGGTGATAGTAGTAGTGATTATGGTGATTGTGGTGGTGGTGGTGGTGGTGGTGGTGGTGGTGATGATGATGATGATGATGATGATGATGATGATGATGATGATGATGATGATGATGAAGATGGTGGTGGTTGCAATGGTGGTGGAAATGGTGATGGAGATGGAGGTGGTGGTGGTGGTGGTGCTGCTGCTGCTGGTGGTAATGGTGATGGCGATGGTGGTGGTGCTGGTGATAATGATGATGGTGGTGGTAGTAGTGGTGGTGGTGATGATGATGGTAATGGTATGTCATTTAGAAGGAAGAGGAAGATGAGGATGGTAATGGTTATGATGTTGATGTTCATAAGGAGTGGGAGGAGGGAGCAGAAGATGAAGAGAAAGAGGAATAGGATGAGGAGGAAGAAGAGAATGATGATAATGATGATGATTATGTAGTGTCCATGATTATTGATTTCCAATCTGTGTCATTATAGATACAGCTACCGGTAGAGTTGGCAATGAGTGGAATCAGACCAGTCTTCTCAACGACATGTTATCTAATAGAACTTATTCTCCAAACAGAGCTACCACAACTTTATTCTGCCTTCAGGCTTTCGGGATACACACCTTCACAGGTATTGTGACAATGTTATTTTTATTTTTTCAAGAGCTTAACCCATTAGCAACTGGAGATTTTGTAATTAAAAAAGTCCTATAAACTCACTGGAAGGATTGTATTTTTCGTAGATGCAGGGCATAAATTAATTGAAGGCCATCCAAGACTAGGTTTTATGCCCACTGGCCTGAAGGACCTCAATGGCCTTGGTGATTTTGGTGCCCTTTTTTTTTCCCCCATTGGTGCTGGAGTACAATGTGCCCTTGCAATAAAATATTTTGATATTCAAGGCCTGGGATAGATTCAAAATTTGTATTGACTGCTCATATATGGGGTCTTTCTGAAATAATTATAGACAATAAATGTAGATATTTGTGTACAATTTAAAAGTGAATCTATTATGGGTGTCGTTTATTATGATTTCTTACATCAGATTTGCCAGCACTGGTTGAGCCAATGCTTCTGGAACTACCTGAACTGGCCTGAGATCTGTCTGTACGTCTGTTTGTGCGTACTCATGGGTAGCGATTATCAGGTCTATCTCTGTGTGGCTATCCTCCGTCATATGCAGCCTGCCATACTACATCACACCCAGCAGCAACAGCTACAGATCTTTCTCAAGGTATGTTGTATGTTTTTGTGTCTGTCTGTCTGTCTGTCTGTCTGTGTACTCATGGTTAGCGACTACCAAGTGAACTTATGTGTGGCCATCCGATGTCATATGCAGCCTGCCATACTACATCACACCCAGCAGCAGCAGCTACAGATCTTTGTCAAGGTAAGTTGTATGTTTTTTGTCTGTCTGTCTGTGTGTACTCTTGGGTAGTGACTACGAAGTTTATCTATGTGTGGCAATCCTGCGTGTCAATCCTGCGTGACATGCAGCCTACCATAGTACATCACACTCAACAGCAACAGCTACAGATCTTTCCCAAGGTATGTTACATGTCTTGTTTGTTTGTATGTATGTATGTGTGTGCATTTATTTCTAGAGAAGACCAAGGACCACAGCCTGAAAATCTTACCATGGATGTAATAGCGCAGTAGAGTATATCTATATAGTATCTGTGCTATATAAATTATCTAATTATTATTATTATTATTGTTACTAGTGAATAATCACTTTCGACTGTCTTAAAACAGGTTGGAAATGTAGCACTGTAAAATTAAATTCATTCACAAAAGGATAGGGGATGCATCCTCGAATGGATGGTATTTTGTCAAATTAGAACTTCCGTTAGTTACACATTGGAATGTTGCTTGTACTGATACAAGCAACAACATATGTTTGCAATCTACCCCAAAATCCTGTATTGATGTGTGAGTGAGTATTTGTATTTGTGATCATCCTCCATGGCATGTAGCCAGCCATACCACATCTAAAGATTAAAATTGCTCCATTTTTCTCCCTTGCAGGAAAACAGCCTGGAAGGGTTTCATGTCGGAGACCACTTGGCTTATATGAAGAATCTGGAGAGAAAATACAGGGGAACAGTGCTTCAAGACCTGCAGAACCTGAGCAAGGCATGAGTGACCTTCTTATATACCTTGGCGTTTGTTTCCGTTAAAGGATAATTTTATGGGAGGGTTTCATGTAGGAGACCACTTAGCTTATGAAGATCCTTGAGAGGAAATACAGGGAACGGTGGTTCAGGACCTGCAGAACATGAGTAAGGCATGATTTGATGACTATGTGCCCCTCTTGTACCTTGACATATATATAACAGCTGAGAATGGTTTAGTGTAGAAGAACACCTTGCCAATACGAAAAACATCTAGAGAAATACAGGAGCACAGTACTTCAGGATTTGCAGAAGCTCAGGAAAACATTATTTAATAATCATGTGACCCTGTGATATCTTTGCATTTTTTCCCATGAAGAAGAGCAGCTGAGGAGGGGTTCAGTGTAGAAGATCATCTTTCTAATCTTACGAACATCAAGGGAGAAATACACGAGAACAGTGCTTGGATCTACTATTGCGGTGCTCATTTTATGGTGCTCGGCACCATGTCCCTGTTGCTATAAACGATTTCTCTTGTAAAATAACAGGACTTGCAGAATCTCAGTAAAGCATGGTTAACTTCAATAATCACAAGATCATCTCATATGTTCGCTTTTGTTTCACTGCAAGAGCACATCCCGTAATTACATGTTGGAGATTGCCTGTCTCATATGAAGACCCTTGTGAGGAAATACAGGGGAACAGTGCTTCAGTACTTGCAAGAACCGTAGTAAAGCATGTTAGAAATCTCTAGTTTCACTCTGTGTAAGACTTGGTGGAAAGTGGGCAAATCAAAAGAACTCTTATTAAATTCTTCACAGTCACTCTGACAAAGAAAGAAATAAACCTTCTGTGATGTTCGGTTAACATGTGAATATATGCCTGCAACACCCATTCGATATATATGTATATATTTCAGAGTAGCAGGAAAGGGAGCTTCTTTTGTCTGCAGGACTTTGTAAAAGAATGAGTTTCAAATTGTTTTGTCCACTATTATTCTCTGTCACATTCATAGTGTGCTCAAAGATAATCTATATTTCAGGTAATGACAGAATGGGTGTTTACAAAATTTAGAATAACATGTATGTATTGCTAACAACTACAACTGGATAATATGTGCCAAAATATTGTATAATGTATGTATGTATGATTACAAATAAATGAAAAAATAAGGACTCCCAAGTTTAATGGGCTATGTCACATTCGTTAGCAAATGCCATAGCCCCAAATGGGTCAATTCCATGAAGTAATCAAACAATAATTTACTTCTGTTATAACCATAATTATTTGAAAAGCCGTACAACTGTTTATGCCAAATAGAATTCAGACATAAATTATGATTGGGCTTTTAAGGATTATCATGTATATTAGAGCTGGACAGACATAATTAATGAAATTGCAACATTAGGGTTTCTGTTTTGGTGGCAACATCAAAAGCAAGAGATGGTTCAGCTGCATATGTGCAGAACATGTCATTGTTAAAATTTTTGCGTGTTTATCAATTCTACTGGATTATATACGCCAATTATTAGGATTTCAAAGGATTAATGTAGTGAAAATATGACACTTATCAGACAAAATAAGATATTTTTAGTCCTTGAGATACATTATTGGATAATACACATAAGCTAGGAATAGAATATTTTTTTGAAAATAGGATTTATATGGTAGAATAATCAGATTTTATAGATATGAGGTTGGTAGCTTTGCATATGTATTAAGCCAGTTTTACTTGTGTAAAAGAAAAGGAATCCTGATGCACTGTAAGTAATAGAGGATTAATTGTTGGTAACTATGTTACGTCTCTTTTTGGGAGTGTTGCTAGAAAGTTTTGATCAATTGAAAATCAACTGCAAACCAGTTGCACACTTACTTTTGCATGTAGTCTCTGCTTATAACAAGACAAGCTTGAAACACAAAAATAATGGCTCATGCTGATCAACGGCAACATGCTATTTATTGTAATTTTATGGCAACACCCCATGAATTAAATTTTTCTACATGTACTTAAGCTAAGAAGTGTCTTTATCCTATGTCTTTCACTGTTTCTGAGCCAACTTTCATGAAAATTAGTCTCAATAATGATTTTCGAGTCATATTACTACATGTATGTGGGCAGTGTTGTTGATTAGTGGTTGAGGAATTACTGAAATATGCAAGTGTAAGAGGCTTTTTATCTACAAGAAAAGTGTCATAATTGCTTTCATTTGTTTTTTTTTTCAATGCTTTTTTAAAAAGTAAATTAGAGGGGAAAAAAATAAAGTTAAAAGCGATAATTATTTTGCAAATTGAAGGATGTTTGTGATGCTGTTTTTAATCAAAGTGTAGACCGAAAATGATGTAAAAGCTGAAATTTTTGCTGGGGTTTATTTCTATGAAATTCGCAAGTACACTTTGCTAATGTGTGAAAACATATGAAATTTATGTATGCTAAAAATTGGCATTTAAAGTAGATGTTCAAAATAAAAAGTGTTGCATATCAGTATTTCCAGTTAATATTATTTGTATGCCATAGGGAGAATTAGATGTTTGATTTACACTAAAAGCAGATTAATGTTCCTAGCCTACATGTAATACAAAATACAATAAAGCATTTGCCTCTATTGAAATAAAATAAATTGATTTTAGTAGCTTTTAAGCACTTTATCACCTTGAACTTACCAGTATGAAGCCATTAAACATGGACAGAGCATTTGACAATCATTCATGCTTAATGTGATTTTTACAAGAAATATTGTATTCATTTGTATGTAGATGTACTGTATATTATGTTCGTTAATGATTGTGTAAATCGTCAAGTGTAAAATATTCAGCTATTTATTATTGATAGGAAGGACTATCATGTGATATGTATTGTAGATATGTAGATGATCTGTCAGTATCTATTTTTATGCTGTAAAATCATAGAAAGGTAATAAAGATTTGTTGATGTTTCAATCTTAAAGTAGTTTTAGGATTTCTTTCTTCTCATGTTGTCTAAAAGTTGCTGCTGTGGACAGATGATGTTGATGATGATGATGAAGTGGTGATGATGGTCACGGTGGTGGTGGGAATGGTGGTGGTGGTGGTGGTGATGATGTTGATGGTGGTGGTGGTAATGATAGTGTTGGTGATGTTGGTGATGATGGTGGTGGTGATGGTGGTGGTGGTGGTGATGGTGGTGGTGGTGGTGATGGTGGTGGTGGTGGTGGTGGTGGTGGGGATGATAGTGAGGTTGGTGGTGGTGATGGTGGTGGTGGTGGTAGTATGGTGGTGATGGTGGTGGTAGTGAGGATCGATGGTGGTGGTGGTGGGGATGGGGATGATGGTGGTGGTAATGATGGTGGTTGGTGGTGATGGTGTTGGTGATAGTGATGGTGGTGGTAGTGAGGATCGATGGTGGTGGTAATGATGGTGGTTGGTGGTGATGGTGTTGGTGATGGTGGTGGTAGTGGTAGTGGGGATGGTGGTAATGAGGATGATGGTGGTGGTGGTGGTGGTGGTGGTGGTGGTGTTAGTGGTTGGGGTACGTGGGGATGATGGTGGTGGTGGTGGTGATAATGATGATGTTGATAAATGATAACCACGAAGGTGATATATTATATTCATGACGATGCTGTTTTTGTTAATGAGGGTGATGGTGACAATGATAATGAAGATGATGATTGTGATTATGATGATCTGATATGGGATAAGATGATGAAATTGATGATGATCATGGTGGGATGATGAAGATTACGATGAAAAATTTTCACAGGGGAGCTAGGGAGGAGAGAAAAAGGCAGAAAGATTATCATGATTTCCTGAACAGGGGGTGTTTGTACTGATGGAGAGGGAAAGGGTGAATTTATAAGAGAGAATATATAAGAGAGAATATAATGATGAGAAAAAATGCCAAACTAATCAGTAAAATCAAAAGTTAAAGAATAAATCTTGTTTTATAAAAATGATTTCATGGATATCTTTGTAGAATTCATCAGATATATGTCTCGTAAACAGACCACTAGAGCTGTAAAACTCATTCATTGATTTTCCTTACTATTTCTCTTTTCAACATGCCTCATAAATATCCCAGAAATTCCAATGCAATACTGCCACCATTTTTCAAGCGGTTCTCTTATCGTGCGAGCGTGCGAATCTTGCCCTCGCAAGTTGTTTACATTCGCGCGATCAGCTGCCAAGCCCATTTGGCGAATCTGGTAGAAAATTATTCGCCGCAGTGTTTGGTTTAGCGGGCTTTGAGCTGTATTGCGCCCCGGATCTCTGCGGTTAATTTGAGCTTCATTGCTACGGATAATCCAGCAGCCGCAGTTTCACCGCTGTTTTTCATTTTGAAACTATTGTTTGAAATCATCCTTTTCGAGGCTTTTTTGTGTTTTGCTGCTTGACAGTCGCTCCGGCCGTATCCAGACGATTTAGTGATTGCGCAGGATAGGTGAGTGCTTGAAATATATTTTGTAATAAATACCCTACATGGATTGGTGATGGTTGTGGAAATGAGGTGGTAGCGATTGCATAGCCTTATTACTGGCAGCCCATTTGCATTGCAGCAGGCGATATATGGTTGTAAGTGGATCTCGCATCGAGGCACCCTAAACATGAATATGAGCCTGGTGTGGATGTATATTTTTTCATTGAGGTATTGTCCGGGTTTTTAGGTTGAGTGAAAACTCAGTACTCAGCATATATGGCTAATAAGTGAATGTGACAATGTTTTGTGTGTGAGAAAATTACAATAACTTTGACGTTTAATATTTTGTTAGAGTCAGGAAAATATTTTGTAATAGAACAAAATTGAATATGAAATATTTCTTCAATAATATTCTAATGCTGCATTATCTTCTTAAATCACATAATATACGATCACAGCATTTGTTGATGCTTGGACAATGTGTGTAAATTTAAGACTTTTCAGTATAAAAGCTCTTTAATTAATTTAGCCCAATCATATACTTGGTGAAAGATAAAAATCACTCTGAGACTCTCCTTTAAAAGTCCAGACTGAAACCTTCTGTTAAACTGTGTGTTTTTTTTGCTTTTATTGGGCACAGGCGAGGGGTAGGGAGCTGAATTTCAATGGTATTTCTCCCCCATCTAAAGCTGTATGCCTAAGTGTAAAAGCAATTTGAAAAGAACAATTGAATATGTGATAATGATTGAAAGATATGAACATTTAATGGAAAAATACAGGGTAAAAGAAATAGGAAATAAGTGTTTAATCTTGGGTTCTTTAAATGTTGGCCTATGTATAACCAGAGCCTACCCCACTTCAAATTTCTCCCCCCCCCCTCCCTCACCGCCCTTTGTCGAGGACATAGCAAAAAAAAGTCCTCAGACAAATTTTTGGCCCATGAAGAGCTGACAAGCAAAAAGAAATAGAAAAAAAATATGGTCCTCGGCTCAAATTCTGTACCCCTTTACCTCTCCCTGAAAACCAAAAATAGGAGGTACTCTTCATAATTTGGTACTCCTAGTTAATCTATTTCGTGTCTCTTTGGACCCCCCCCCCCTCCCCCGTTATTCAGAAATTTGTGCAGGAATTTTTACAAGTAAAATAAAAGAAGTATGAAGCCCCTAATTGACTTTTTTAACCCATTAGCAATTTTGTCCCCCCCCCCCCTGAGAATCTGGCAATCCATAAAAAAAAAAGGACCCCAAGCTCAAATTTCTTTGCCCCCTAATCAATTTCCTGATCCTTTGGACTTACAATTCTTAACCCTTTACCCCGGGCAATAAATTTTGACAAGCTAAGAAAAATGAGTTGTACAATTCTTTAAAGAAAATTGAAGGAGGCCTTGTTCCAATGGAATATCGATAGGGAAATAGATGAACAGTTCCATTAAATTTATCCCATTGTATTTTATGTTAACATCTTTGTGCACCTGTAAGATTTTCTTCCGATTTATGACTATGCAAGTTACTCATGCATGAATAGAGAATTATAGGAACTGTCTGTAACTGTTATTTGGAATCATGCAGGCAAGTTGTGTGCTTGTAGTTCCTCTTTGCAGAACTAATGTACTGTCATACATCAGACTATCATAAAACTACATTTTATTCTTTTGTAAATTCACATCTTTGTGCACCCATAAGATGTTCTATGTAACAATTACCAGATTCATGACTATGGGAGTTTGCTCATTCATGAATAGGGTAGTATAGCAAATGTGTGTACCTTATTTCGAATCAAGGAGGCAAGTTCTGTGCTTGTAGTTCCTCTTTGCAAAATTACTGTCATGCATGAGACTGTCATAAAACTACATTTTATTATTTTGTAAATTCACATCTTTGTGCACCCATAAGATTTTCTATGTAACATTTACCAGATTTATGATTGTGTGAGTTGCTCATGTGTGAAGAGGGAAGAATATAGGAAATGTGTGTACCTGTTATTTGGAATCAAACAGGATCGATGTAAATTGTATGCTTATAGTTCCTCTTTGCAGAAGAAATGCCAAACATCAAACTGTCATAAAACTACATTTTATTATTTTGTAAATTCACATCTTTGTGCACCTACATGTATAATAGGGTAGTTTAGGAAATGTGTGTACCTGTTATTTGGAATCAAACCGGATTGAAGTACATTGTATGCTTGTAGTTACTCTTTGCAGAAGAAATGCCAGACATCAAACTGTCATAAAACTACATTTTATTTTATTTGTAAATCATGTGGGTGCATGTTTCATTGCGGATTTCCTGATCATAAAGATCGATTTAGAATTAAAAATTGTAAAATCATAACTTCCCGTTATGCCACCCCTCTCCCCTAGGAGGTACAGGTGAATTCCAGGGGGAAGGGGTAGAAAGTAAATTTTATGTACTGTCATACATCAGAATGTCATAAAACTACATTTTATTCTATTGTAAACTATGTGGTTGCATGTTTCATTGCGGATGTAGAATTTAGAATTAAGAATTTTAAAATCAAAACTTCCCCATTATACCACCCCTCTTCCTGAGGACGGACAGGGCCTGCAGATGTATTCCATTTTTTTGGGGGGGGGGGGGGGAAAGAAAGTTGATTTAAATAAATTCAAGAAAATCAATGGACCGGCTAATTTACTGCCATTTCTTTGCAAATAGTCAGAATAGGGGTGCATATATTCTCAAG
>BQKZ01001324.1:43683-72053 GCA_036244855.1 Temnopleurus reevesii
TTTTTTTGGGGGGGGGGGGGAGAAAGAAAGTTGATTTAAATAAATTCAAGAAAATCAATGGACCGGCTAATTTACTGCCATTTCTTTGCAAATAGTCAGAATAGGGGTGCATATATTCTCAAGTTAAAGCGGGCATGTGATACAATCTTCCCCTGAAATTGAAGGTCAATGTTATTCCCCTTAAAAATAAAAAAGAATCTGCAAATATGGGACACTAAAAAGTAGCATCCTTCCAGACTATTAGGCAAAACAAATTTATTACCAGCAAGATTTTCTAACCATCCAATGCCATTTTGCAAATGTCTTATTTTTTATTTTTATTTTTTGTCTTTTAGGAGTAATTTCACAGTTGAATGGGGGAGGGGGAATAAAAATATTCATGGTCTACTGTCATTTCTTTGCAATTAGTCAAAATAGGGGTGCATATATTCTCAAGTTATAGCGGGCATGTGATACAATCTTCCCGTGAAGTTGAAGATCAATGTCAATCCCCTTATAAATAGGAGAAAAAAAACTTGCAAATATGGGACTTCAGAAAGTAGAATCCTTCAACAACAAAAAATCTATTACCAACAAAATTTTCCAACCATGCAATGCGATTTTGCAAAAGTGACATTGTCTCATTTTTATTTTTTTTTTGTCTTAAGGAGTTATTTCACAGTTGAATGGGGGAGGGGGAATAAAAATATTGCTGGTCTAAAGTATCCCTCAAGGAAGATCTCTATCTTCTCTGATCCCCCCCCCCCCCCTCACTCTCTTTCCATCTCCCCGTATTAATGGATAATTATTTGACCACTAATTATAGTGTAGTGGTGCAGGTGGTATGATGTGGGTGTGAAGATATGAAATGCACCATGAGCTAATTAGCTGCTCATGATGTGTGGGAGAGAGATGAGCGGGTTAATAATAGTTCAATATTATGTGCATTGATGCTAGTCTTAGGCCATATTATCAACTCCTTAGGCCATATTATCAACTCCTTAGGCCATATTATCAACTCCTTAGGCCATATTATCAACTCCTTAGGCCATATTATCAACTCTTAGGCCATATTATCAACTCCTTAGGCCATATTATCAACTCCTTAGGCCATATTATCAACTCTTAGGCCATATTATCAACTCCTTAGGCCATATTATCAACTCCTTAGGCCATATTATCAACTCTTTAGGCCATATTATCAACTCCTTAGGCCATATTATCAACTCCTTAGGCCATATTATCAACTCTTTAGGCCATATTATCAACTCCTTAGGCCATATTATCAACTCCTTAGGCCATATTATCAACTCTTTAGGCCATATTATCAACTCCTTAGGCCATATTATCAACTCCTTAGGCCATATTATCAACTCTTTAGGCCATATTATCAACTCCTTAGGCCATATTATCAACTCCTTAGGCCATATTATCAACTCTTAGGCCATATTATCAACTCCTTAGGCCATATCATCAACTCCTTAGACCATATTATCAACTCCTTAGACCATATTATCAACTCTTAGGCCATATTATCAACTCCTTAGGCCATATTTTCAACTCTTAGGCCATATTATCAACTCCTAATATTAGAAATGATGAGAAATAATATTAGAAATAATGAAATACAACATGAGCTAATTAGCTGCTCATGATGTGTGTGAGAGAGAGAGATGAGAGGGTTAATAATAGTTCAATATTATGTGCATTGATGCTAGTCTTAGGCTGGGTTTATCATCTCATACTATGTAATTTCAGCAGAAAAGCTTTTCCAATGTCTTTTAGCAGTATGTGAGCAGCTTTCAATGATTTTGTTTAGATACCCGGGTGTTATAATCATGAGGTTTTTAAAGGCTTTTGGAAATTTGTGTTTTCAGAAATGGGTAAAAGTTTGAGATGTTGTTTGACACGAAGCTCTAAGCGTTGGCGTTTCTGAAAAGCTGTGCACCAGGCAAGTACAAACATACACAGTGCACTTGATTATGACCCTTAAATTTAGTTTTAGGGTCAAATTGTGGAGTGCTTTTCGTACAGAGCCAAAATGGTCTGATAAGTTGATAAATTCGACATATTTTGAAAACCCTTTGTAAAGGGCTATAGAAATTAGGTATTTGTGGGTTTTGAAAAGCCTTCCAAATTTTCATTTCTATTAACCCTTATCAATCAAAAAATGGCTGAAAAATCAATTAATCAATTCAAATTTTCATTTTGGTATCCTCTCATCAATTAAAAGATGGGTGAAAATGCAAGGAATCAATTAATATGGACATATGTTGGTAAGTACTAAATAGTCAGTTACCCTAAATGATGTATTAGGTCTTTGCTTGCAAGACTAGAACAGCATTTTCAAGTTGGTGAAGGCCGGTGCTGATTTGGACGTGTACTCAGCTTGAAGGTTTGTGTGTAATTGAGGATTTTATGAAATAAGTGCATTCATGATGGTATAGGAAGTGCATTGTAGAGATCATAAATGACTCGTTTCATCGCAAAGCCAGGCAAGGAGGGAGGGGGGGGGGGGGTTAAATGCCCATGAAGTCTGTGGCACATCACTCCAAAAAATAGCGCACAAGGGGGTGTTTTTTGTGTTGTGCCAGTGGGCACTGTGTGGGGCCAACCCCCCCCCCCCCCCCCCACCCCTCTGTTCGCCTACATGTAAATGCCCAACAATGACAAGCAAGAAATTTTGTTACAACATAGTCTTCCGTTTTAAGCCTTTCTTTACTGGTTCTTTACTTGTTCAAATATCCAGCAAAAAGTCCCCTGTAATGCCATCCCCGGCCCTGGTCTCAAGAATTTCCTATTCCATCCATTTCTTTCTAACCATTTCCTCATTGCAAGTGCTCAGAGATTTTGAAGTAATATTTTGAAGTTCCGCTCCAGAAGGGATGGGGACAATCTTGTTACTTTGTTTACAAAAAGTACAAATATATCTCATCATTTTCCATAGGGGTTGGCAATCCTTGTCTTGGGAGTGTCGACTTGACAGTGCTTTGGAACCTTACTTTAATTGCTTATTTTTTCTAATAATGAGATGTTCTTTTTTTCAATGTGATGATTATAAGAAAAATATCTTATTATTTATTTTGGTGTTTTTTTTTTTAATTGGCAGGGTGCAACAAGAATTTTTAGCATCACTTGCCCGACAGCACAAGTTTCTTCTCAAATTAATGGCCTAAACACAATTTCTATGCCCTTTTGGGCAAGTGAAAATCTAATTTACTTGCCCAGTGGCTCAATATTGTTGCCCCGGGCATTCGGGCAAGTGGGTGTGTAGCGCCCTGATTGGTTGTGGTTTTTTTTTTGCTTGTTTTTATGCCTCTGCCAATTAAGGTGGTCCTGGAAGCATTATCTTGCTTGCAGTTTATCTGATCTTGCTGGACATTACTTCTAGATTGATTGAATGATGTTTTAATTATATGTTTGCTTCAATAGAATTAAAATTCATCAAACATTGGCTTTTTTAAAGAATTTTCATTCTTAAGTCAGAGCAAATAAGCGTTTTTGATCTAATATATCTAACCCTTTCAAATATGGCAGACTACATTTGACAAAATTCTTGGTAGTTGATATAGTATAAATTCATCTCATTGTTAGAACAAAAGGATACTTTTTATATCTTCTGAATAAAAATGAAAAGCGAAGTATGAATTGGAAAGGAAAAATTATATTAATTTGAATTATATCCTGGCATTAATAAACTTTTGATTAAGGAAAATTTCTTTAACAACAATATGCGATCGTATATTTTAATGATATCCTTTCTTTACATACGAGGAGTTTAAATCAATAAAGACCAACATCAAATTAATTACAGTAATTGTCATGAAAGCTGAAACTCCAGCTATGTAAACATTGAGTGTCGTGCAGGGTTTTAATCAGATTATCCCCTGGTGTTAATTTGACATTTGAGCCAACACAATTAAGCAGAGTCGAAAAGTCTTATAATTATTGGCAAATTGGCAACACTTAAGACATAGAAATGGCGGGAGGATATTGACACGTCTCCGCTGTGAACAGTGACGTTGTTCTTAATCCAATATCTTTGACTGAAAATCCAATTGCTTTACTTGTTCCCTCAGCCACCCCTTCATTTACTAGACTCCGGGCTATTTATATCACTTACATGTGCGTCAATCGACTGCTCGCACAATCAGTTATGTCTTCCATTTGTTTATAGGTATGGAGGCGGTGCCATTTAAGTCATCTTGTACTCCATCATGGAAGACGACTGGAGCTATTTCATTGTGGCTTTTGATGGGCTCGATTAGAATTCTTGGAATCTTTACTTCCAGATTTTTATTTTTGATATTGATGAAGATTGTACTGATGGATACATGAATATGATAAATTTACTCCAAATTGTAATTTGAAACTATACTGCTTGGATGGAAAGGGAAAGTTTTTAATTTTTATGAGCCGTTTTAGAAAACAAAGTTGATTTGCAATTAGATATTTTCCTATCAACCCTGTTTAGAAAAAATTACTATTTTTGCTCTCCTGCTGACAAGTGTAAAAATGTATGTGTTGCTACATTATCAGCAGCTTTGTTTAAAAATTTCATTCCGAGAGCTAGTGTATGATACCAAATCTCACATAAGCTTCTTTTTGGTGTGTCTGTGAAATGCGTGTGTGCTGTTTTTGCTTAACACATTGAGTGATATAACGAGACACAAAGTTCAGTTTAATTTATCTCATATTCATATTTGTTTATACAGTATGTCCACAAGAAACTCTACGGTCCCAAATTCCTATACTTTTATCTGCGACTCCTCGTCATACGAATATTGGCACAAAATTTATGTTCGAGCGAGGGTCCACAGACTTACATTGAAGGGTTCACTTTGCAGCCTACAACCTCTCACATTCAATACTCATCAACTCTCGTCCGTGCCTCACCCGGGCAACGTTTGTCACCCGTGCAAACAGTGTTTTGCGTCTGTTTGGACTCGAAGCGACCCGCGTCTGGCTGATTCGCTCATCTGGCGAGAGCCCCGGGAGCTTGGGGACCTGTCCTACGAGCCAGCGGGGAAAGGTTGATGTGTTTGCCTAAGAAATATAAATTGGGACATAGGCAGTCTCTCCTACCTATGTAACGGGTCTGGCAGTGTCTAAAAATAGGGACTGTATGTTGGAATGTCTGTTTTAATTATTCGTGGGATATAGATGATCACTTGAATTTGAAATGATGCTTATAAGATGAAATTTTCCTGGTGGTCTTATTTTTGTAGTAGTTTCATTTTCATGAATTCCGCGGTCTTGACCACGCGAAAATTTCCACTGTGTATGATGTACATACACACGTCCACAGATACTGTAAAAAACATGAAAATTATAACACACCAATGTGTTGAACGGGTTTAAATCGTGAAAATATCTGTATATATAGAAGATATTAGCTAATACAGTAATCAATTAATGTTTAGTTACATCATTTTGGTGCCATTCATGACGTCTCTATATAGTTCCTGAAGTATCAATTTGAAAAAAAAAAGGTTGGCAGAAGTTAGAACGTGATGCATTCATTTTCTTTGGATGATTCCAGGGGTGATATTCTGGTAGCTGTCTTATCTCAGTGTCTTATCTTTTGTCTTATCTCCATAAGATAAGACAGTGCTAGTACAGTCTTAAATCAGTATTCTGAAAACTCACGTTTCTCTGTCTTATCTCTCTTAGGACCCGCCTATCTTATCTCAAATAACCAATCGAAGTCAATTTGTTCCATTCCTCTCTCAAGCTCATTGACCAGTGAAAACCTTAGCTGAAGCCCCTGCACAACACAGTTTCAATACGCTGAAACACTTCGCATACTGCGCGCTAGCAAATTAATTGTCCTAATTATCACATGCTTGTTTTGAGCATATATGTGAAACAAATTCATCCTGTTGCATCAAATCTGTATTGGTATTTCATACTCAGACATTCGTTTCTAAACATGATCTATTTCCTAATTACCTTTAATGCAAGAAAAATTGCCGCCATGGCGGAGATAAGACAGCTAGGAGGTGTCCTAAGTCTCTATGCGAAGTAATACATTAGAAAAGATAAGACAAAAGATAAGACACTTTTCAGAATACCAATTTATCTTATCTTTTTGCACGCAATACGTTGCGCACTGCTTTTTCATGACGCGCAGAGGCAATAAGACAACAGATAAGACAGAAGTTAGGACACCGAGATAAGACACCTTCCAGAATAGCAAATTAAAGATAAGATAACATTTTGAGATAAGACACCTACCAGAATACCGCCCCAGGTTTCCTTTGATTTTGGATTTGTCAAGAAACAGTCTCATTGAAAAAAAATGGCTGATGATAATCATGGCTCTGTATCTTGGGAGTTTGTGGAGGCGCTGTGGTGTAGTGGTCGTAGGTTCGAATCCCACCCATGGCGTCAATTTCCTTCAGCAAGAAATTTATCCAAACTGTGCTGCACTCAACCCAAGGGAGGTGAATGGGTACCTGGCAGGAATATTTATTCCTTGAAATGCCAAGTGTGCTGGTGGCTGCGTGGCTAAAGCCAGGGTAATAATAATGTAAAGCGCCTTGAGCACTCAGTAATGAGAGTGGATATGTGTGCTATATAAATTGCATATATATTATTATTATTATTATTATTTGTAGAAAAGTTGAGAATGAATGAGAATGTTCATTCGAGTTAATTACCAAATTTATTAGAGATTCAGACCCTCAAAACTGTATGGAGACTGCAAAGTCATCTAACCATTACTTAATGGAATTTTGCCTGGGGAGCTACAAGCTAGCTAGAGCCCCAAGATAGTTCCGTCAACTTCTGTGCATTTTATTGTGTAAGAGGTTGTCGAGACTTCTACTGCTATCACAACGACATTGCATAGTACCCTGATGGAATTTACAAAGGTTGCCCCGAGACACAGAAGTAGAAGTTGTACAGGAGGCTTCAATGCCCACAATATTGCGCCCAATATTACATCCATGACATTTACTCTGGTGATATTTGATCTGAAGGATAAGATCTACACCTTTAGCCAAACTTCAAACTTAATCTCAAACCTAACCTTAATCCTCACATCAATCTGAAGCATAAAACCCATCACAACCCCAAAATCTACATATAGTCAATAGCTAGGACCAAAGATATTGCTGCAAGAGAAGTTGTTGTGTCACCCATGAAAGATCTATCAGTATAATTTTCTCAACCATTTCTTGTAACGAGAATCACACCAGAATTAGTGTTATGTAAAAAAAGAAATAATGATTGTCAAACAATTAATGACTTGTGAATAATTGTATCTCATAATTGAATTCATCTTTAGATATTTCTTTGGCATGATTTATGAGAAACTTGCACAGAATGGCATAGTTCCATGAACTAGGGACAGATAAAATGCTTCAAACTTACATGTATCTGTAAATGAACCTATTTTGACACACCCTTTCTGTAATCAAATAATTGTTAAAAATAGTATACATTTTATTTCAAAGTGATTGTTGAAATAATTTCAGAAAAGAACAAATTGAGAAAGTAATAAGTAAAACAGCTGCCTCTGGTAAAATTGTTTGATTTATCAAATGTCAACCAACCGAAGTTAACAGAATAGAGTTTCCGCAGCCAGCAAGGTAATTGGAAAATATATAAATAAATGAGGATGGTATTGTGTGACTGAAAGGTCCAGGGGAAAGGGCTTACGAACTTGATAACATTGGTACAATTGTCAATTACAAGCAATAAACATGGCGTGTTGAATAGAAATGTCAAGAAGTGAAGCAATCGATGGAAGAAGGGTCTTTCGAGTGGCTCCTTCATAATCTGAATGGGGGAGAGAGACGAGATAGGAAATTGAAATGGGGAGAAGGATAAGGCTAAGGGTGGCTGCGAGTGGGATTGATTGGGTGTTAGGAGATATGGATTTTGAAGGGAAGTGGAAAGGGAGTTAAACAAGGGGGGGGGGGGTTGAGTGGATGGGGATGAGAGGAGGAGGGATATATATACAAGATCACAGTGACATGGTTGCAGAGGAGGGAGGGGTTAATATTAAGATATTTAGGAAGGAGAGAGATGGGATATGAAATTGAAATGGGGAGAAGGATAATATGGCCAAAGGTTTCTGTGTATGATTGGCGAGGTGAGGTGTGAAGATGGAGGGGAGGGGATATGGGACAGGAGGGATTTTAAGACAGAGTTTAGAGTAACATGGTTATAGAGGAGGGAGAGAGATAGGATAGGAAATTGAAATGGGGAGAAGGCTAAGGGTAGCTGGAGCAGGATTGTATTCAAACTCTGCTATCAGTGTTAGATGTGAAGTCATCATAAGATCTGTAAATATTGAAATGTGTGTTACTAGCATAGATATGTTTCTGTAATTCATTTACATAACTCTATCCCAAAGGTTCCAACCTGAAATTAGTATAGATTATGTTGTGTATCAAATAAGAAGCTTAGTATGTTCATGATGCACTGAAAGGGGCAAATTGAATTAAGTTTAAAAACTTGTGTGCACAAATTAAATTCAGCTTACTACATAAGACATTCACATATTTATTTATACCTAGCTATAACACAAATTTTCATATCATGTATTCCATTCCAGAACCTTGGCTAATGATCCAAAGAAAGTTTCAAAACTTTGAATTGTACAAACTCGTATGTGCACAAGTGTTTGTAGACCTTGGTTCGGACCCTGACCTAGCTAGCTGCACTCCCATCCCAAACAAGAATCAAACAATCCCCTCAAAGGTCATCGTTCATCCCACTTAATGTTGTCCCTTTGTGCCATTCGTCATCATGCGATTTTGCCTACATTTCTTAAAGTGCCCTCGTGCAGCCTCGGACATTAAAAGATTTCCAAAGATCGAAACACGAGGACAGACGTGTAGTTTTTTCCAAGGACTTCCGTGGCTAACGTGAATTAATATTCCGAAACCTGATCACGAAGATGGACTCAAACAAATAATCTTGATGAGTGAATTCCTTTGAAATCAGAAAATTTGATTATTGTCCGTCAGTGTTGGATATTGATTGGGTGCAGTGTCTTCAAATTGCGTTCGGGATGATCGTGTTGTTGGTGTGTAGCGCATCATTCAATATTGATTTGAGCTCCCCACTATCTACAAATTGATTGGGGGTAGTGTGAAGAGATAGGACTGTTCGAGAGTAAGGGAGATTGGAAAGTTATTTCCTGAAACCTATTGGAATATTGATACGATGCGTTTTTATACAGTGCTTACATTTCAAGGGAATGGCTGAGCATCCTTTTAATTATTATTTTGTAATTTCTCCCTCAAGAAAAAACATTCGCTTCAGCTATTTGCTACTCAGATCCAATTTTGCCGAGAAACCAATCGTTATGGAATATGCATGAGGTGTATTTTCATCACATCACAATTAAATGGCTGAGCATAGGGTCATTGTTGTCACATTTTATGCACTTTTGTTCAACTAACAAATTATCACATTTTAATAATAATAATAATAGATGCAATTTATATAGCGCACGTATCCACTCTGCTGAGTGCTCAAGGCGCTTTACATTATTATTACCCTGGCTTTAGCCCGGCAGCCATCCACGGCGCACTTGGCATTTCAAGGAATAAATATTCCTGCCAGGTGCCCATTCACCTCACCTGGGTTGAGTGCAGCACAATATGGATGAATTTCTTGCTGAAGGAAATTGACGCCATGGGTAGGATTCGAACCTACGACCCTCTAGTTGAAAAGAAAGAGTCACAACCACTACACCACAGCGCCTCCACCTTGTTATATCTGGGCCAAAATACAATAAATTACAAAGAGATGGGACCAGGAAAATTACCTAGTTATAACGAGAGCTTGTTATATCAGTGCTCTTTATAACGAGGTTTGACTGTACTGTGCTACAGAGGTGTGAACCTCCAAGAATATATGCAAGGATAGAAATTGAATTGTGAATAACCAAACAGCTGAGCCAAATTTTTCTCCATGAGAGAAAGCATAACATTGACCATTGACATTTTAATTTTGATCTCATGCATAATTTGGTATGGGTAGCACAGACCTCCCAACCATTATGAATGTGGAGGGATAAATATGATTTTCATCATTCTGAAGTCATGTTTTCATTGCATATTATGATTGTTCATGATAATTGTACTACACTTTCCTATGGGAATCATTATTCTTCCCTCTTTTTTATAGCAAAATCATCCCTCTTTTTTAGTCTATAAGGTTGGGAGGTCTGGAATATGTAATGATAATAATAATAATAATAATAATGATAATGATAATAATAATAATAATAATATCTCTTATTTACCCAGGGTAATTACTTTTAGCTGTAAGCTGTTCTTCCAGCAGCAGGCCCTGCATAACATAAAGTTATTATTACACTTCTCCTTTCTTAAATGCCGATCGCCTGACAAGAAGGCAGATGGTCCCATTTTTATATTAAGTCTTTGGTATGACTTGGCCGAGGATTGAACCCAAGACCTTCCGTTCATGGGGCAGACGCTCTACCACTGAGCCACACATGTCCGGTAATAATCCAGCATAGCGACAAGGAAACAGGGGGTTTCCCCCTTTTTCCTTTTTCCTTGAGTGTGACACAACAATTAGAGATACAAATCTAAAAATCCCTCGTGGATCCTCGTATGAAACTTGTTATCTATTTGTTATTATTCATGGTCATGAATGATACATTTGATCTTCCATGTGCTAACAAGGCTGAATGTCAGTTTAATTTGATTGTCCAGATAGAAATTGAATTTCCCTGAATGATGTTATTCATGGCTAAGGCCACATGCTGATACAATCGTTTGTTTAAATGTAAATGTACATTGTGAACCTCTTGGCTTGGGTCAAGGGACAATGATAGGGAATAATTCTGGAAAGACCCCACTATGAGAAGGAGGGACATATGAATAGACAAAGTAAACAACTTTATTCAAGCCATCACGATAGCTGCATGATCACAAAAGGAAAAAAAAAACTTTCCCTGTTTCTTTAATGTTATACATTGTGAACCTCTTGGCTTAGGTCAATGAACAATGATAGGGAATAATTCTGGAGAGAGAAGGAGGGACATATGAAGAAGGAGGGACATATGAAAAGACAAAGTGAACAATGATAGGGAATAATTCTGGTAAGGCAGCATTTTAAGCAGAAGCGACATATGAATTGGACAAAGTAAACAACTTCATTCAAGCCTTCACAATAGCTGCATGATCACAAAAGGAAAAAAAAACATGATCCTTCATGTTTATTCGATGAGCAGGTGGGATACCTTTCTCCACAGAATAAATGGGAACGGAATTTCTTTTGTTTTTTTTGGTGTATCCAGCTAGTACTGTGAATGTTTAAATAGATGTTGTTTACTTTGTCCAAATCCTTCGTTCCTTATGCTCACAGTGACAGCTGAAGTTACACAGGTTTTTATCCTAATTCACAAATGAATATATTGTTGAGGAAATAAAAGAATCCCAAAGCAAAGAATATAAAACAGATGCAGTGAAAAGATTTTACAAATTTTAAAGCTTCAGCCCCCCTCCCAATAAAAATCTCTAAATGAATATTGTTTGTCAAGAAAAAAAAAATATCTTGTTTTGTTTTGATATACCACTGTATTCATGTTCCTGATTGAACCATTCAAGCATGTCTTTCCCCACCATACTGAATGTCAGGTTACTTCAATTATCCAGATAGAAAGAGGCTTTTTATTGTCAAGGCCACATATTAATGCAATTGTTCGTTATGTGCAACTTGAATGTCATGAATTGATCCATAAAGTCATTACAGATATATGCCAAGGTTCAGAGGCCAAAAACGTATGAGTGTTCCATTGATTCCCATGGACCAATGATATAACCTAGTGTCCCATGAATGTGAAGTTAGTAGAAATGCATCCAAATTTGGAAAAATGTGAAAATAGAAAATTGCCAAAAAGTTGGAGACTTGGGAGGTGTGTGCTTTAGGAATATTTCTATGAATACATACATGGGCTTGTGTTTGCACAGGAGGTTCATCATATTCATCATTCTTTTTAGATTTTGTATCATTAAAGAACGTTAAAGAAAAAATACACAACATTTACATATATTTGAAGAAAAGAGATGCAGTGAAAAGAATTCAACCACTATAGAAAAATTCTTGCTTCATTGGTGCTTGTGCACAAAGTTAACAAAACGTTGATGTTAGGTGAAATCATGTATAATTCTAGACGTATTGTTAAATTTATTTCAGACATTTTGTTTGAGTACAAATGTGCTTTGTTTTGTTATAGAATATGTTTTTATCACAACTTCTAAAAATATACCCATAATTTGCAAAGCTAGTGTCTTGAATGCATTTCCTATTTCATAGAATTATCTTTCATTATTATATTTTGCTGTTATACATCATATTTTTTGTTTTAATGGATGTCCAAACTGACACTAATATCAAGTTAAACTTTATTTTTTGTCTCTAACCCGACATGTTGAACAAAAATACTTAGTAAATGCCTACATAGTAATGTTAATATCTAGTGTGGGTGATCCTACTACACATGCATACTTGCAGTTCTGTACCTAGATGATTTCATCACACCCACCCCAATATCAAAATTTTTCATTTATTTGTCATATTTTTATTTGTTTTAATGGATGTGAAAACTTACAATGATATCAAGTTAAACTTTATTTCATGTCTCTTTCACCCACATGTTAATCAGTAAATACTTAGTAGATGCCTTCACAGTAATGTTAACAATACTCCTACATATGCATACTTGCAGTACCTAGATAATTTCATCACACCCACCCCAATATAAAAAAAACAATACAGGAACAACTCCTGCGATGTTTATGTACAACAGAACCCAAATTTATGAGCAAAGAAGCGCATCTCAAAATGGAACGTTATTGAATCATGACTGAGCTACTTTCCGAGGAGAATATCCGCTCAAAAATGGATTCTGATTTTTTTTCATCTGGCAATTTGGAATGAGCAACCTTTGACATTTCGGGAATCACGTGTGAGTGTAATGAAGAAGAAACGAAGGATGGTGGGGAAAGAGGGATGGGGTGATGATGATTGGGTAGGGGATACGTTTGAAAGATAGAGAGATGAGATGATGATTGGGGCAGGGGATAAGTTTTGAAGAGAAGGAAAAGGAAAAGATGAGGGATAGAGTGATGATGATTGCACAGGGGATAGGTTTGAATGGAATCAGGAGAAGTAAAAGGAAAAGAAAGAGATATGAAGATTTTTAGGGAACAGAATAGGTGAACATGAAGAGAGGTGGGATGATAGTGATTGGGACAGGGGATAGGTCTGAATGAAAGAAGAAAGAAAATATAAGATAGAGAGTATGATCATGATTGGGGAAAGGGATATGCTCAAATGGAAGTAAGAGAGGGAAAAGATAGAGAAAGAGGGATGGTGTGATGATGATCAGGCAAGGGATGGGTTTGAATGGAAGAAGGAGGTGGAAAAGAAAAAGAAAGAGAGATTGGATGATTATATGGGCAGGAAATATGTTTGAATGGAAGAAGGAAAAGGGAAGGAAAGAGAGATATGGGGATGATGGGGCAGAGGATAATTTTTAATGTAAGGAGGAGGAAATGATGAATAGTGTAGAGACATTAAGAAAAGGAAGATAAAAGATCAAGAAAGGGGGGATAGTTAAAAATGAAGTTAGTTAGGTGAAGGGAAGAATGGATGAAAATTGAGAAAGAGAGATAGAGAAAGGGAACGATGGATGTAGGTTATTTATTGTTACTGCTGAGCCATCCACTGGCACTGAATTATTACAAGGAATAAATTCCTGCTTTGTATAAGTTTTCACGTGAGTTGAGTGCAGCACAATGTGAATGAATTTCTTGCTAAAAAAAATAAAGACTATTGGTGGGATTCAAACTGCAACCCTCTGATTGAAAGATTCAGAACCACTAAGATACAGAATATACCCCCAAATATGGCTTGATACAGACAGTGAAGAGAGAGATGGTAGAAGTGAGTATGAGTGGTTTAGATTGAAAGAGAGAGGGTCACATCACAAAGCTTATTACCATCGTCACTCACCTTTGATGAGAGAAATTGATTGGTAGACCATCGCCGGGGAGGATGCAGGTCGCTAAGTATTTGGACAGTATGCTTCACCCACCATCGCGCTATCACAAGAGATGCCAACCGTTCCAGAATGAAATGTAAATTCAAAAGAAATTGATTGGTCAACCATCGCTGCATCGTCGAGCAGGATGCAGGTCGCTAAGTATTATGGACAGTATGCTTCGCCTGCCATTGCGCAGTAGTTGCATCAACAGAGATGCCAACAATACCAGAATATTCATGAGATATATTTTCATATACATTCAAGAGAAATTGATTGGTAGACGATCACTGAGCAGGATGGAGGTCGCGAAGTATTCAGACAGTGGGTTTCACCCGCCATCGTGCCATAGTCTTACCACCGGAGATGCCAACCATTCCAGAATATGCATGAGGTTTTTTTTCATGTAAATTGAAGAGAAATTTATTTGTAGACAATTGCCTAGCAGTATGCAATTCGCTAAGTATTTGGACAGTATGCTTAACCCACCATTAATTGAGCTAGAAGTATCATTAGAGATGGCAACCGTTCCAGAATATGCATGAGATGTTTTTTCATATAAATTCAAGAGAAATTGATTGGTAGATGATCACTGAGCAGGATGGAGGTCACGAAGTGTTTGGATAGTATCGTGCACCCGCCATCATGATAAAATCAAATGACCAGGTGCCAACCGTTACAGGATATGCATGAGGTGTATTTTCATATAAATTCAAGGCTTTCATCACAGGTGAATGGCTGAGGGCATAGATAGTCATTGATTGTCATATATTTCTTTCACTTTTAAGCAGCTTTTGTTTATTCACATTTTAATTTGGACCTCCTGCATATTTCGGGACGGTCGGCATCTCTGCATCAAGACTACACTATAGCGGTCTCGCCATGATGTTGCTATACTCTCTGTACATCGAGCAAGGTTCGTTCATGCACTGGTACTGGTGTTATTATCTATAAAGTATTTCTTCCACAGTTTAGTGATTATAGTCTTTTGTTATGAGCAGCTGATAGAAATGATATTGCACAGTCAAGTAAGTTTCTGCATGTATAATGGTCGTTTTAATCGGTTGCTATGTGATCTGTAAACTGACATTTAGCTTTTCCCCAGTTCATTTCTCCTATTCTAGGATGCAGGCCGAAATACCTATTCTAATTACAGTTTAGGGACTGCAAGGAGACAGAAATAGATCTATGCAATTAACTTTACTATTAATCATATTTCGCTATTCATTGTAAGCTTAACTAATTCGGCTCTCAATACTTCATTCCCCTTATCTATCAATCAGCAATACTGTAGTCTGGGAGACGTACATGTCTACATTGTGTATTCACTATTAAGTATTCATGTTTACGCCTATGCTGGCAGTAATGTTACAGGAAAAAAAAGATAATTGCCTATTTCATATAACTGTCTTCATAACAGTAAGTGGTGGTGAACCATCAATTGTGTTTCAGTCATAGTTAAAGAAATGACAATACATGAATCAATTAAACATCATATAACAATGAGCTGCTTTCATGCTCAGTAAGGGATCAAACATACTCATAGTAATTTCTAATCATATACTCTAATGGGGTGTTGCTCAAAAGTTGCAATCGATCGAAAGTTGCAGTTGATTGGAACGCGCCAATCAAAATCAATTTTTCATGCGCGTCTTGTTAAATGCACATACTGTGCGTGAATGAAAGTGCGTGTTACAATTTGCAAAGTTGCAGATGATTTGCAGTTGATTTTGAACAACACCCTCTTAAAAAAGTATCAAGTAGTCTTATATGAATGTGATACTTCGTGAAGCATGAAAATGAGCAGCTGGAGTACCATTTGTCATTGAGTTTACTCCTCCTGTTTCCTTGTAACTGGTTCATCGAGAAATCATATTTCTAGTTATTATTTGAAATGACATTTTTTTGCTTGCTCTCTAAAAATAATGAGTGACATTTTTCTTTCGGGAATGAGTGAAGTTTTTAGTGTGTAAGTTGAGTTAATTTTTAAGAGTGAAATTTTAGGACATTTTTAGTGAATTTCTGTTTTTTCACTTTTTTGTAGTGACCTCCCTGACCATTAATAAACATAAACTAAATGATATCTAACTCCCAAGATAACTTTTTCAACTCACCTTTTTTTAAAAGAGAATACCTTACACGGAGTAAAATTATGCACAGTTACTGTAAATGAGAAGAAAAAATGTCAGAAAACAAAACCAGGTAGGATATCACTTATAATACATGATAACATGTTGGGTTTCCTTTTGGGCAGGCTATTTCTTTGGTTCTCCCTTGGTCTCTGTCACCCTCTGCTTTTCCTCTCTCTAGCACTTTTATCCTCCCTATATACTCTCAAACCCCTGTCCTTCTCTCCCTTCATCTATCTATCTAAACTTCCACAACATAAAATGCCCACTGTGCTTTACATGAACTCAGACATGTACTTGCCCATGTTGAGCCTCCCCAGATCCCCCATTTCCTGCCTAAGACTATAAGCAACTCATGCACACATACTGAATGCAGTTTTAATGACCCCTACGCGAGCACCTAAGTACCACATATTAATCACCACCTCCCCCAAGATCGGTCTAAATCTGTTCACTTGTCGAGATATTAATTCAATCCTCCCCAATTTCATGCCCCAATTTGCTGAACGGCCCCAAATGAGTCCCTCTTGCCGTCTGGTAGAACACAGACTGGGATTGCGTACGAGCTTAATATTTCATGTTGGATGCGCGTCCCTATTCATCTTTGGATGGTAATTCATTAGGGTCTGTTTCCATGGATAGCTGTGTGTGAAGTTTAAAGGTCAGTGCATATTGTTATATGTTGGTGTGTTCACATGGATAGCCTTTGTAATGAAGCGCATCTTCATCTGGTGAAGATTTTGGTTTGTTCACATGGACATCCTGTCTGCAAAGTGCATCTCCTTTATGGGGTGTACATACACGTATATTGGGGTGTTCCCATGGACAGACTGTCTGTGAATTAAGAGCATCTTTATTGGGGTGTTCATACATGGACGTGTTCACATGGACAACCTGTCTACATGTACAAAGTGCATCCTTATTGGGTGTTTATACATTGGTTTTGTTCCCACGGACAGGCTTTCTGTGAACTGCATCTTCATCTTTATGTGGTAATCCATTGGTTGGTTCCCATGAACAGCATTTCTACAAAGTGCATTTTCATCTGTTGTTTTTTCAAATTCATATTGGTTTAATTGTACATGGAGAGTGCACCCTCTCTCCAGCATGTGCTGTCATATACATGTATGTGAATGTTACTGTTATGATCTGTTCTCTTAATAGCAAGTCTGCCAAAGGGCTGTTGCTTCGATGTTGCCATATTTTGTGATCGGTGTGCACCAATGAAAATCATTGTTTTATGCACGTCTTGTTAGAGGTGTAGAGTGCGCACAAATGAAATTGCATGTTTCAATTTGCAGCTGATTTGCAATTAATTTGCAATTAATTGTAACTTTCTTGCAACACTCATCATTTTGCCATCACCCCTCCCTCACAGTAAATGAAGAACCAAATTGCTATCTAATTGTACATAATGTACATTTATTTGTGAAAAAAAATAATGATATTTTCACATCTACTGTAGATCTTGATGATTTTTTTCAAAGAATGATATCCACTTTATCGGTCTGCACCAACAAATGATATGTGAGTATGAGCAAAACTATAAAGCGTTTCATAAAGCTGTGCATAGAGGTACGCCCGATTCTATGACTAGGGACCCTTTCCTACATTCAATGATAATCCCTGGCCATGAATCGAACTTGTGAAAGGGTCACCTGGGCCCGTAACATAAAGGTTTGCAATTAATCGCTCTATGATTTTGCGATCAATTGCAAACTTTAGTATATGATTTGCCATAGACTTGCGATTGATATCAATCGCTATCAGATTAGCAGTTAATCGCAAAGCTTTATGTTACGGGGCCCAGTTTTTCATAGACTCATATGTAGATATATGCAAACAGATTTATGAAACACAACCTCAGGCAAGAAACCATGTTATACATGATGCCGCCCATCATGTCTTAGACAGACCTTAAGGTGGGGGGAGGTAAAGAGGACATAGTCTGAATGTGCACTTTTCTCTTTCTAATTCAAATCAAGTAGGCAATGAGCAAACACTGGACCTTTAACATGAATTTATCAATATCATTTGTAACCATGGTACAAATAGTTACACATCTACTGTAGATCTCAATGAATATTTCAAAGTATATCCACTTCCTCAAACTGCACCAAGCAATAGTATGTGGATATGAGAATATGTATGAGTCCAAGCATGACAAGCATAACACTAGTGGAATTGATATTGTAAGCACACAAAATGTAGATTATCCCAGTAAATTGGGTCAAAGCAATATTTGCAATTGATGTAGAATACATGTAGATTAGCACTGTTTCATGCCTGGCATTTTAATAGACTGAAATGATGAATGAAAACTATGGCACATATGACGTAACGAGCAATTGCCCTACAAAAAGCATAGGAATTGAAATGGAAATGATGAATGAAATACTACAGCAAATGACCTAATGAGGAATCGCCTTACAAAAAGTGTAGAGTACCCTAGAAACGGGGTAATATAGTATCGCCAAGGCTACACACAGTTGTATGACGACACCAAAGCAGACGAAAGAAGCTACAATCTTGTTATTAATTCCACGCCCAGACGGCACACATCTCAGCTGGGCCTAACAGAAAAGATGAGACCAGGTAAATGTCATACGGTGTATAGCCCATGCTCGGGGGTGTACTATAAATAACCGGGACACCTTCCATGCTCCCGTCCCTTATTTCAATTGAATTGAGAGAGGTGCTATTTATAGCGACGAGGGCAAATTTTAGAAAACGCAGGATGGCAGACGAAATCCTCTATTTCTAAATGGCACGATATAGGTGCAATTGATTGACTTCTTGTGTGCTGAATGGATAGGAGGTCCCTGATCGCAACGTGGGAGTGAAATTTGTTTGGAAAGCTCATGATTGCATTAGAAGAAGAGAGGGTAACTTGATAATAAGTGTTTATTCCATTCATTAGACTTTATTTTGAGGCGAATATAATATTGCATCAAGGTTCCAATTTAAACATTTTCATCCACTTACGGGCTCTTCGGCTCCATACTTTTAGGCAGGTTCAATCGAAGGTGGTTGGACTTTGAGGAAACTGTATAGCACTGTGGTTGTGTAATTATGATATCAGCTATCTGCCCCGTCTAATTGTATTTAAAATGATGAAAAACCAACAAGGAATGCAAAAATAAAGAAAGTGACTCATGAACTATTGGATCAAGATATCTATGAAAAAAAAGAATGAAGCAATCCCAGGACTCCTAATCACAGTACAGTATGCCGATTGAGTTAAAATTATATATTCTAGTACTATTGAAGCACGAAACATTTAAAATATTTTCAAAGCATAATTTATGTAAACCAATAAATATTCCAATGACAGTTAGGATCTGGCAGCTGGGAATTTTGAAAATGAAAATGATGAAAATAACTCATTTATTTGTCAAATAGTCTCGGGACTCTGCTCATGCAGCTCCCTCACATGGAATACTAATGCAATTAATGTCAATGGTACAAAGTTTTTGTTGAACATTTTACCACTTTCTTTTTAATTTCCTCCACATTTAAAGACATTTCTTTAATGATAAATGTTGTAAAATATTATTATTATATAAAGATCGCTTTGCCAAGAAAATCTTGAACATTCGTCTACCTGGCCACGACCTTGCCCCTCCCTGTGCAAAACCAAGATTGACAAATCGTACACGGTATAATAGGATAAGATGGGTACGAGGGAGATTTTGTTGAGCAACTGTCGTGCTAACAGTGGTCTGGGTTATATTTAGCCTTCGCCCCACTATGTTGTTTGCACAAGGACCAGTGCAAAGCCCATTTTCAGGAAAGAAGAGAAAATTGCATCGGACTAGCTTGGAGAGATGGGGGATTTGGAAACGAACAAAGTGGTGGCGCCATGTTTGTTCTTTGCTTTTCATGTGTTTTGGGAGAGGAAGTGTTTTTTTTATAAAAAGCACTTCTTTGTCGTTGAATTTAGATACGTTTTTGTCATCATATGGGATTATGATCTAATATGTTCCATAAAAATAATAATAAGACACTCCTTTCATGTTTTTTTCTAATCCCGACTGTGATCAAACTTGTACAGCAAATTATATTAAATGCATTTAATATCAAAGTTTACCGAAAAGATTTATTCTTCCAGGTAATGATTGAGTGTCTGTGATGGAAGTGGGAGGCTGTTATTATGAGGGTGTGTGTGTGTGTGTGTGTTTATATGAGTGTTGAATGCATGGATGTGTGGGTTTGTTGTGTTTATGTAAACTTATCGTGTACTTGTCTCACTTTTTCACATCTCCTTTCTCCTTGCCTTTAAAATTCATTTAATTTATGAGTAATTACTGAATTGTAAGTTCTCATTTCTTCTTCTTTGAATCATATTTCTCTCTCTCTCTCTCTCTTTCTCTTTTGCAATGTCTGTTTTGATTAACTGTCTCTCTTTCTTCCTCCCTTCTCAATATTTAGAATTCATTTAATTTATGAGTAATTACTGAATTGTTGTAAGTTCTCATTTCTCCTTCTTTGAATGCATACTTCTCTCTCTCTCTCACTTTCTCTTTTGCAATGTCTGTTTCGATTTACCGTCTCTCTTCCTTCCTCCCTTCTCGATCTTTAAAATTCATTTAATTTATGAGTAATTACTGAATTGTTGTAAGTTCTCATTTCTACTTCTTTGAATGCATACTTCTCTCTCTCTCTCACTTTCTCTTTTGCAATGTCTGTTTCGATTTACCATCTCTCTTTCATCCTCCCTTCTAGATCTTCTCTACCTTTACCCCTACATATCACAAGTAAAAATTGAACATGCCAAGAAATTGTGTTTGCAGAAGGTTATCTCGAGAAGATACATGTGGGTCTTAGATTTGTGATATAACCGGTGCTCAAGAATTTTTTATTACCAGAGCCTGGGGCTACGAGAACTGATTACCATATACATTCTACAGAGCAAATATGTCAGTGGTAGACTCTTGAAGAATATGTACATCATGAAATCCTGCTTTGCAAATCAAAAATTTGTTTTTTAGATACAAAAAAGATTATTTACCAATTTGTAATTCGGCATGTAGAAGGCATGCATCTTGTTTGTGAATTGGTTATGGATTGGGGTACAAGAAGATCCAATATCATTTTTTTCTTGTTGTTTGCTCCAATTTCTGAATCATGGATATTGTGGCATGCATATGTACACATATGTTTTCTACTATTTGAACAAGAGATATGACACAAAGAACAATATCATTTGATACAACAGTAATAGGAGTTCCAGTGTGTATTTACTGGAGATGTGAATCCTTTGTTTGTTCAGACATTAGCAAAATTTATGCTGGTTTACTAATTAATTGAATCATGAATCTTGAATCTTATACAACAAAGGTTGTTCTTGACGACCAAAAACTTGCCTGAGGTTTGCGTGACATAGCAACCATAAATGAAAACAAGCTGGATTCCAAGTATTGTAGTTAATTTTGTTACAGTAACATGTTTAAGGAATACCAAGTAACTACGATTGTTGGCAAGAAGCACGTCTGAATTTGAATTTGTTCTTCAATGGGCCTATTCATCGACAATGCTACTTTTTCTTAGTGGTTTTTTTTAAGTAAATAGGCTACATTACCTAAAACTTCATTCAAAAGAGAATATCGCTGCTTCACAAATTTTCGACATGTACCACTATATATCTGTAATACTAGGCTAAATATAATTCTGGGCCGAAAGTACCCCAGCAAGAAATATTGGATAAAATGTCATATATCAGTTGAAAGAAATATTTACACCCGATTCTCTTACAGAGCCAACAACTATATCAGATATTTTTTTAGAACATCAACAACATATAGTTTGGAGTAATTGTAAAGGGAGCAAATTGCCAGTACTGCTAAGAAATGCTTATCATTCCAGTAAAGTCACTTAATATCTGCTCTACTGTAGATCACTGTGGTCAATGTCGGTTTGTCACTGGTTCTGACTGTAAGCGACCAGCCAATCGGCCATCAATGTGTACTTCTCCTTTCCAGTCTTGCCAATTATCACTGAAAATTGATGAGCATACGGATTCCAATCTACCTGGAAAACCTGGAAAATGAGTTTCACTTCTCCAGTATTGAAAAAAATCAGGAATTTGATAAAATATTCCTTGAATCAGGGAAAAATCAAGGAATATGACACAATATTCATTTGGTAATTGAGGATGTGTCAAAATAGGTTAAAATGTGTAAAATATGGTGACAAATATATCATGGACTTGAAAACTCAGGGATTGCATTCTCGTCAAATAGTGGGAAACCTGGAGATGTATTCTTCATTTTGTTCTACCTTTCCAAGTGAATGCCTTTGTGTATATATATATGTTCTTATGCTCTCATAAAAAGCTAACATGGTTCAGCGGTTTTGGTTAATTATTCACATTCTAAACTCATATCCTCATACATATTCCAAGACTCTCTTGGCATTTCTGGCAAGGTTGCAGGAAGTCGATGTTGACCTCACCGCCAGGAAGGTCACGTGACCGAAGCGAGTCAACAGCGAGCCAGCTGCGTATTTGTTCAGCAGAATTAATACTCTGCACGCATGGGGCACGAGGCAGTGAGGCTTGTGTTCTGTGACAACAAACACTGCGCAATGGTTCTAGACTTCAGACTAAGACTCCAATTCATTCCTTCTGGATTAGGATCATTTTAGACTGATGGTGGAGTGTATGTCTTGTAATGTGTAATGCATTAGATTGCTGCATGTGGGATGTGCTCCATATTACTGAAAGGAATGGAATTTGGTTACCTAAACTGCATAGACATCCTAATTTTAATCCGATTATTACTGTAAGTTTTGCTAACAGATCTAGTTTGAATGGGTGATATCAAGAAGGCTTGGTAGTGCCCTTTTGATTAAAAAAAGTAAAATGTAGGTGTAAGAGTATTTAATTGTTTAATTATCAGCTCATTCCCAAACACTTGTATGATTTAGGTATGTATGGGTGTGAATTCTTTGGTCTGCCTACACTGCATAGCTCTTTTTGTAAAGATCTTCTCGCACTTGCCAGCACTATTGAATAATAAACAGTAGATTGCCATTTTGTTCTCTTTACTACACACAGACATTGCAAAGATATTCTATCGCCAAAAGCAGTAGAGTTGGCAAGTAACTGTACGTCTGTTTCTCTAATTTGATACAGAAGTTGTGCCTAGAACATTTTTTTCTATATATATTGAATTGCAACATCAATTCTATTTTAATTTCAATCCAAAAAGGGGAGGGTCTGTTAAAGGGTGCTTCTGCAATGTTATTTCCCATACTGTCAGTGTCTTCATGAAGTGACAGTAGCCAAACCATAATGTTGTATGAAACCTCTTACAATCCGATTTAAAGGTGTTCTATAGTTCTAATTGACATGCGTTTCAATATGTTGTCACTTGAAGTGTTGGCCTATCTGGATTTATTTGTATTCTTGCTACCATCGCTTCATGAAAACACAGACAATGTATTTAAAGACATTATTTAGTTGCTCTGAGGAAGCTTCTCAAATTCAAAGTCGGAATCAAAGTGTTTTTCAAGGTCTGATCAGGTAGGCTATGGGAACACTTCCCTTTCAAGCTGTATGTCAATGGTTTAACAACAGCCAGCAGAACACAACATCTGAATGTAATGCTTGTTTAATAATCTCAAGTAAAGTAACTTGATGGAAAATCTTGGAAAATACTACCATGTGTCTTTGGAAGATTTTTGAAGGTGACTTTCATCTCTCATTGCTCAATCTGTTTGGTTCTGCCAAGCTAAATGCAGTATGGTGCTTGGACCAAATGTGCCACTACTTCGTAGAACTAGTTAATGAATGCTATGCCATGCTCACATTACATTTCAGAACCACTACTACATGGATGAATGTTAATTGTAACTTCTTGGATTTATAACTGATTTTTTTCTTCAAACAATCTACCTTGTAGCCTTTGAGGCTTCTTTATAGCTTAGTGAATCAGCTAATGGATTACTGAAAACACAAACTATTCTCTTCTCTAAGACTTTGTTGCTCCAAGCTTAAACCAGCCCTTTGCCTTGAAGTGCAAAGATGTGATACGAAAGCCGGAGGTTTTGTAAGACTATGGGCCTGTATGATAAAAGAGATATCAATAAATTGAAAATTAATCTTGTCTCTATGGTACATGTGTTGCCAAAAACTTATGATTAATATTTATTGTAAATTCAATTGCATCTTTTATGTAACAGTCCCATATTTCATATTATGTAAGCTCTGATAATGTATTTTTATGTTCAACTACTTTCATTCCTTTACCCAGTATATTCCCATGGTTACAAGTTCATTTAAGTTTAGTGAGGCTATAAATATGACTACTCATTAAGTAATCTACAAAACATTGTTCACTGAATCGATCCATAGTGACCATGAACAGTGTCACAAAGCCGTCACAACCTGAAAATTATGTGAATTATAAATGTCTGCTAAGACCAAGCATTGAAGTAAATATGTATATTTGCTTCATCAAACATTGTTCTACGACTTCATGCCTCTCACAGTTTTACCAACAGACTATGAAATTTGTGATAACATGCTTCATGAATCAGGCAATAAGCTTTCAAAAATAGCACTTTTATTAGTTTTTCATGGAACCAAATTATGCAGTTTTGTGTATTTATGGGTAATTTTTGGAGGAATGAATTTGATTGGAGTAAGGGAGGGAGGGAGGAAGGACGAAAAAATGTTGGGAGAGAAAGAGGGATGAGAGAATGAGAAAAGGGTAGAAAGAGGAGTAAGATGAGGAAAGGAGGTTTGGGGGGAGGTAGGGAGAAGGAGAGGGAGATGATGGGAGGGAGAGACGGGATTGGAAAGGAGGTAGACCGATAAAACGGGTCTATTTCGATCAGGATTTGCTCCGCTGAGGCTATCGCCTGGCTAAGCATCCTTCCTCAATAGACCGTTAACGCCACTAGAGACGCCTGTGATGAAGATCAAAAAAATGGTGGTCGCTACCAAAAATCACGATAAAAATCATGAAAAATGGTGTAAACCACCATTTTTCGACCCTCAAATATAAAAAAAATAGTTTAACAGTGCTAAAACGATGAAAAACTTACCTTTTATCCCATTAAGCTGCTTAAATCACAATATAAGGGCGATATCTGTGGCACGGCAGCTCACGCAATCTTGAAAACAGTACGAATGAACCTAAAATGAAAGACTTTCCCTGATTGGCTGACATTTAACCTTTAACCTCAAAAAGTCAATCAATTATGAATATTCATTCGATATATAGAAGGACGACTGTGATTGGCTGATGTTCACACGTGTATAAGTCAATTAGGATCGAGAAACCGTCTGTGGTACCTTCTGATTTCACGCGGAAAACACGGATTTTAATTATTTTTTTTGGAAACCTTCAAGGTAATCTTCAAGATTATATAATTCTTAATCGTATTATTACTTGTTATAATTTAAAATAAACGTAAATTTGCTTATTTTCGTGAGGGTGCGCGGCCTCACCCTTTCTCCCATTAACGCTGTGTTTTAAACGAACAACAACCTTCACTACAGGCGGAATTGGGGCGTTTTCTGACTCTCTGGAGGGGGCACCACCAAAAGTCAGAAATCGTTAAAAAAACCCCTCCGAGAGTCAGATTTTTCTGTCTAGAAAGGAGGGTGCTAGTGAGAGAGGCTAGATGAAAGGAAGAATAAGAAGGATTGAAGAATGGAGGATGGAGGAAAGGAAAATGAAAGAGGGACAAAAGAAGAAAGATAAAAAGATGCCAAAGCTAGAGATTGGAAGAGGAAAACAGATAGTGGGGAGGTATAGAGAAATTAACTTTTATCAAATTTGTACGTGAATTACACTATCTGTATAAGATATGAACTCATTGCAATAGTGTTTGCTCAACATGCAGTAGAGAAGCTATCATCTAAAATACCTATTGAATACAAAGTAAACACACCACCAAATGTAAGGGTACCTGCTATCTTTTTTAAAATGCTTAAAACAATGGACCTTGATCCCACTATGATACTATTTTCCTCAGCTTTATAGTGATATCAGGTAACGAAAGAATCATGACTTGAAGTGTACGATACCTTGTTTGAAATGAGCTATTTTGAGTGTTAAATCATGTTCCCACTTCTTTATCCTTACAATGGGCACCTAAAAGAAGCAGGGCTATCACCATTGAAAACCAGGGGCCGATTGCTCGAAATGGTCTTAGGTATCCTCTTCTTGCTAAAACGTCTTGATTTCTTGTGCCACCCTAGTAACATAGACATTTGCGTTGATACAACTATGTTACGAGGGTAGGACAAGAAGTTAAGACACCTTAGCGTGTAGAGGATAGCTAAGAGCATTTTGAGCAATCGGCCCCAGGTGAGAGTGAAACTCCCATAGACCAGTGTTATAATTCAAGGATCATAATGAGCGAAATCAATAGATATGCTTGAAAATGGAACAAAATACAACAGTGAGTAAAGACAAAAATTTCTGAGTCTCACCTTCAAAGAGTGAGCGTTGGCAACCCTTCAGTAGTTACAAAATAATGTTGATGTACATTATTCATTTACTAAAAGTAGTTTTTATATTCCTTTAATGAAAGAGAGATTTCTCTTTTTATTTTTATGATAAGATTATATTTCATGAAGTGAAATAGATAAATATATAACAGTTGTGAATACCAACCTACCAATGACTCAGCTATAATGTAACATTACTACACAGATCTGTATAGGGTACGATATTAATAATAACCACCATCCCTACATTGTATGCCGTACACACCCCCATCTCTCATTTTCGACAATGTATGCGGCCCGTTCATGGGTTGTGGATTTCATAAACGAGCAATCGCTTCCAATTTAGGAGGTGAACTGTCCACTCGCAGATTGACGTCATCCGAAGGATGGGCCCTGGTGCAATCAACTTTGTACACCGGGCTCCCAGGGTCTCCCTCTCTCCTCTTCCCCCCTTCAAGCCGACTTTCGGTCAAAATTAGGAGAATGTGATATTTTGTGACGTCAATATGCACCTTGCGTTTTGGGAATTGATGATGAGACTTGTGTAGGGCTTAAAGGATATATCAGCCATTTGAAGACCTTTGGGCCAAAAATCAACTTTGTACACCAGGCTCCGAGGGTCTCTTTCTCTCTCCTCTTCCCCCCTTCAAGCCGTCTTTCGAGTCAAAATAAGGAGAATGTGATATTTTGTGACGTCAATGTGCACCTTGCGTTTTGGGAATTGATGATGAGACTTGGTAGGGTTTAAAGGATATGTCTGCCATTTGAGGACCTGTGAACCAAAATCAACTTTGTACACCAGGCTCCGAGGATCCCTTTTCACTCTTCTCTTCCCCCTTCAAGCCGGCTTTCAGGTCGAATCTAGGAGAATATGATATTTTGTGACGTCAATATGCACCTTGCATTTTGGGAATTGATGATGAGACTTGTGTAGGCTTAAAGGATAAATCAGCCATTTGAAGACCTGTGAACCCAAAATCAACTTTTGACACCAGACTCCCAAGCTCTCCCTCTCCCCCCCCCCTTCAAGCTAGCTTTCGGGTCAAAATTAGGAGAATGTGATATTTTGTGACGTCAATATGCACCTTGCGTTTTGGGAATTGATGCTGAGACTTGGAAGGGCTTAAAGGAGCTTTGCAGACCTGTGAACCAACAATATGCACCAGGTAGAGTGCATTTGCTCTTAATGGGCTCAGTCACCCTACAAAGGTCTTTGCAGAGTTGCCTACTTTTGTGGAATATGCCCAAGGTAAAGATTAAAATGTGAATAGCGCAACAGCTAATCAAAAGTGAGAGCAAACATGACACCAATACCCGAACATTCACTTGTAATGAAAGCCTTGAATTCGTATGAAAATACAACTCATGCATATTCAAGAATGGTTGGCATCTCTGTCTTTATAACAATTTTCACTTTTCTGCCAGCCAGGATTTTTTCAATACATGATCATGATGTTACAGGAATAGGATGTTTTGTGACGTCATTGCACACTTTGTTTTGGGGAGAGACAAAGAGGATTCATCAAGCCATTAAAAAATTGTCCACATTTCCTTCTCTGCTTTTGCTCAATACCCTAAATTACGGAAGCTTCTAAGTGCCATCGACTTGGAGACTTGACGAGATAATTTATCTTGTGAAGTCGACTTAATATCCATATTTTGTCGACTTGTAAAGATATTTATCTAACCATGTCGACTTAATAACGTTTACATGTCGTCATGGCGAGATATATTATCTTGCCAGGTCGACTTCCCAAAA
>BQKZ01001324.1:72720-100322 GCA_036244855.1 Temnopleurus reevesii
CGCCATGACGACATGTATTTTTGTTAAGTCGACTTGGCAAGATAAACTATATCGCCATGTCGACTTATAAACGTTATTAAGTCGACATGGTTAGATAAATATCTTTACAAGTCGACAAAATATGGATATTAAGTCGACTTGTCGAGATAAAATATCTCGACAAGTCTCCAAGTCGATGGCACTTAGAAGCTTCCGTACTAAATGGATGTCAGTCATAGATTAGAAATTCAACATTATCATGCAGTCCTCATCTGGCAGATCTTACAATCTTCTCACATTGAATATCCATGGCTTCTTATATCAAAATATTTCAAACTTTGTTAAAAAATTCTATTTTTGTAACAAAAAAAGTTGATGATTATTATCATCTTAATGACGGCGCTGATGTTTATTTTTAAAAGAGGTACCACTTTTTCCTTTCTTACAATTTTTCTTTCTTTCCTAGCCAATGAATGTAGTTACAAACCGATATTGGTATTCCTCAAACCGATAATTACCAGTTGAATCATTGGAGGCAAGTTTGCTTATATTACTTGTTGTTATGAAGCAAGCCTCCGTCAAGCTTTTGGATGGTCAATAACAACCTTTGTGTAATACATAAAATTTGCATCTATTATTAAACCCACGTATTGTTGAGAATGTTCATGAATTTCCCTTCCACTATTCTACCTTGATCTCAGAATTCCGTAGAAATGAAAAATAAGTGACCTTGCCTCACCAATGCAAACAGGTAACCTACCAATCAATTTCTCCCCATCAATACTTGATTGGCCAATCTCAGGGAAGGATTAGATGGACGGAGTTTCAAATTGGGACTCATCAATTTCCTATACCTGGGTACAAATGTTTTGATATGCGGAGGCTCGGAATAGATGGGAGGAAGTCGGTCTTTACTTCGGAGAAGATTCATTCATTTGAATTCATTTATCCACCGATAGCTTGTGCTTAACTTGATATTCTACCTCTTTTGGATATTCTGCAGAGCCTTGTTTCGTAAAACTTGTGAGATCATGAAAATCTAGAATGTGCTTACAGGGGAGAATTGTCATGAGCCTCATTTGCTGAAGTTTGAAGCCTGTGTAGCAATCTGTTTTTACTTAGTTGAGTGAAAAGTTGGTATAGAAGTGTATGAGAGAAAGTTTTAACAAACAAAAATCCATAACCCATTAATTTAATGAATGTCTGACTGTGATAGCTTGATGTAAATATGCATGACTTGTCATTGTAAATTTGTCAATTTTTCTGAATGAATGTGGAAGCTTCTGGAACAAATCAATCCAAATTCTGTTTATGATGTTGAAAATTTGAACCTGTTTGATTGATTGATTGAATTTATTTCTATATTAAAACATTTACAATCAGAAAATATGGCTGATTGCCTATAATTAGCTTGCCCATAAAGGGGAGTCGTTCTCCAGTGGGATCTATGTATTTGGTATGGTAGTGCATAAGAGACATTTAAAAAAAGAAGAAAATAAAGTAATTTGCCCATTAATTTGATGTAGGCCTTACTGTGAAATCATGGATAATTCACAGGCCTTACTATGATAAGTATACAATCATATTCACTTTAATCCAGACCCACACATAGTTTTATTAAAGTCTTGATATTTTTATCTTTATAGAGATTATATAGCCCTTAAAATAATGTGAAAGGATATTGGCAAGGCAAGCACCATAAATTATGAACTGAATTTATAGCGATACTTGTCCATATTACACAGTAGCATTTTGTGCCGGCCTAATAGCACGCAGGGTTTACATGTATCAGGATTTGATTAATACGGCTATCACCAGCCTTCAGGGGTGGCGGTAGAAGCTACCTAATTAAATCCAATATCCAACCATGCATCCCCCTTCTATTTCCCACTTGCTCTTCCTTTTTTATACGGAGATTGTACGAGATATCTTCTCTCATGCTTTTGTGTGCCTTTGCAATCATTCTTTCCTGTTTACAAGATAGTTTTATCATTTGTTTCACATATTTAATTGTCCAACT
This sequence comes from Temnopleurus reevesii, assembly GCA_036244855.1. NCBI lineage: Eukaryota > Metazoa > Echinodermata > Echinoidea > Temnopleuroida > Temnopleuridae > Temnopleurus > Temnopleurus reevesii. Next base: position 74,720 of record BQKZ01001324.1, read on the forward strand.
TGCGTTTCCTAATTTTGTACATCGTACAAGTTATCATCCCTCACAATTTAGCTTGTCTTTGCAATCATTCTATTCTGTTTGCACGATATTTTTATCATTTGTTTTACATATTTTATGTGTCCCACTTGCGTTTCCTGCTATCATACCAAATATCCCTGCTTGTGTCTTAGCGTGTATTTTCAATCATCTTTTTCTGTTTGCAAGATATTTTCATCATTTGTTTTACATATCATACTTGCCCCACTTTCTCCTCCTGTTTGTAGACATCTTTTTCTGTTTGATTTTTTTTTCACATATTTTACTTGCCTCATTTGAGCTTCCTACTTTTGTACATAGATCGTACCAGATGCTCTGCCTCTTGCCTTAGCTTGTCTTTTCGATGATCCTATTCTGTTTGCAAGATATTTGGATAATTTGTTTTACATATTTTATTTGCCCCACTTGCATTTTCTACTTTTGTATGTAGATCATACCAAATATCCCGCTTGTGTCTTTGCTTGTCTTTTCAATGATCCTATTCTGTTTGGAAGATATTTTGACCATTTTTTCACATATTTTATGTGCCCCACTCCGGCTTCCTACTTTTGTTCGTAGATTGTACAAAATACCCTTGCTCATGCCTCAGCTTGCCTTTGCAATCATCCTATTCTGTTTACAGATTCCATATGAAATGATGCCTACATCCAAGGTAACAGCAAGATGTTTGAATCATTTCTTTCACATACAAGAGCTTGGGTCACACTTACAGCTGAATTTAAACTTTAAGGTTAAAAAACCTCAACAGTCCCCTTTGTATTTGAACTTCGAGATTCGCTTAGTGTAGATGGTCATAGTTTCGGGAACCTTGAGGTTCTGAAACCATGACGAAACCAGAAGATTTCTTATGGTTTCTTCAAGGTTTTTTCAAGGTCAGTAATGCCTCCCCCACCCCCCCCCCCAATACAGAGTGTCAAATGTGAACAAAGTTTTGTAAAAGTTTTGTTAACTACAATATGCACGAGCAAACCTTATACTAGTTTTGTGTGACCTTTTACGAGAATAATTTCCGTAAAGTGCATTTTTAACATACGTATGTTCCAAGTTCTGCGGTTCTGTGGTGCGACCATTCATGCAAGTATCGCCAGGTCAGCGGTGGGAGGCGCCCTTTTTCTATAGTAGTTTCACAAGCTTTGAAATTTTGTTAACTATATCTCAGTGTGAACCTCATCAAAGTCTCGTCGTGATTCTGGCTCATAATTTTCATGATCGTAGTTAGCAAAACTTCAAGATGTATGATAAGTGTACACATAGTACCATCATCTTGAATCATATACAATAATGTGCACTTTCTTTTTCATCATTTTACCATGCAACGGCTGGCATTTGGAGCTATATGTTCTGATGGGTACCTAATGTTTACAAATCCAGACCTCCCAACTATTATGAATTTGGAGGGATAAATATGATTTTTCATCATTCTGAAGTCATGTTTTCATTACATATTATGATTTTTCCTGGTAATTGTACTACACTTTCCTATGGGAATCATTATTCTTCCCTCTATTTTTCGCAAAATCATCTCCCTTTTTTAGTCTATAAGTTTGGGATGTCTGCAAATCCCATGCCTGACATGATTAGAGATAAACAAGACCCGAATTACATGGTTAGAATGAGAGCATTAATAATCTATTATGACACGATAGAGATGTTTGTTTCTATGAGCGCTTGCTATTACATCATGATGTGAGTCTGTTGGATGGTTCGATAAGACGGAAGAAATCAAAACAGTCTCGTGTTGGTGGATTGAAATGAGAGTTGCTTTCATTTATTTTGACAATGATGATGCTGTTATTTTTCTTTGTAGGAGAGCAGTGTGTTTCATTAAAAAGTAATTGTTTAATAAGTCGAATAATATTTTTAGAAGTCCTCTATATGTTAAAGTTCAAATTATTGGGATGTGATATTTTATTGTGTCATGGAATGACAGACAACCTCATTTATCTTTACAACCCTATTTCATTAGGAATTCAGAGTAAAGAATGTGAATTGTTGACCTTTTAAGGGAGTTTCAAGACCTCAATCTGGTTTTCCCATTTTTTGTGTGTGTGGGGGAGGGGGATTAATTCTTTCACACATTCCTATGGGGAACATGGTTTGTTTTCCAATTGAAAGCAAAAGTAGGAACCTATGGGTAGGTATACAGAGTTGTCTGCAACCCAGCATAATTTATAGCGAAGTTTCATTGCAACACCACATAGCTTTCAAGTGAACACATTGATGATTCACATTGATCTAGTTTAGGTGTCTTTTTTTTATTTGTCCATCGATTGTGATAACAAAGATGAGTGAAATTGCATAATGATCTAGTTCTTGTCTTTCTGTGTGTGTTCCTTGTGTCTTCACCAAGACACTAAAGGATTCTCTTTTTCAGATCTAACAAAGATGATTATAATTGTATAATTTTTTTTATGCTTCTCTCTCTCTCTCTCTCTCTCTCTCTCTGTTTTGTGTTCCAATAGAGCCAGTTGTGTTGTCATATGAACAAACTAACAGAGTGCTATATTCACATCTAACAAAGATGATTAGAATTGTATAATGGTTTAGATCCGTTATCTCTTTTTTTTTTGCCTGCAATATAGCCAGTTGTGTTGTTCCAAATAGGAGAACGCCGACAGATTGCTCTATTCACATCTAACAAAGATAATTAGAAAGTATTTATATTTGTTACAAAGTAGGATTGAAAGTGTTTATCCAAGAATGTTTTAAAAAAAGATAATAAATTTCACACCTTTCTGCAAGAAATTTGGCGTTACTGGTTCGACAATTTTGATAATTTTTTGTTTGGTTCTGTTTTGTGAATTTCCCTGCATCAAATGTAAAATTGTACCCAAATCACAAGGATCCATTTCTTTTTCTCTTTGTGACACCAGTCATGTATTGGATATAGAGCCCTGAATAAAAATTCAGTGATGCTAAACACACACACACATACACAACCCCCCCCCCCAAAAAAAAAAATCAACCTGGAATAGTAAATGAAGAAGTAACTTGCACAGACAGCTCCCCATCTTTATTGTATTATGTTGTCCTTTACATGAAGTCGCTCCCGGAGTTTAATCTAAATGTATTGGAAAGNCCAAAAAATAACCAGAGTTTTCATGGGTACATCCCGAGAAAAGTCTGGTCGGTATTTATGCAACAGAAAAACTCTGGTTAAAATTTCTAACCAGACTTTTCTTATTTTAGACCCCAGAAAACTCTGGTTGTGAGTTTTATGCAACAGGGCCCAGTATGGCCTGTTGTGATATGAGAGCACTGAAGGAATGCTATATTCACATCTAACAAAGAAGACTAAAATTGTATAATGGTCTAGTGAACATCTATCTCTCTTTGTTTTGCTCTCCTATATGATGAGTTGTGTTGTCATAACATTAATGGAATGCTTTATTCACATCTAATAAATAAGATTAGCAAGTATTTATTTTTTTACAAAGTAGGATTAAAAATGTTTATCTCAGAATATTATAAACAAATTCACTTTGGGAAAGTCTTTATGCAAAAAAATAAGCTCAGTTGGTTGACAAAATATAATTACTTACTTTGATTTGAAAATTCTCTGAACCAAATGTAATATTGTTACACATTCACAGTCATCAGGTTATTATGCCATTACATGTAGGTGGTTGTGAATGCATTATTTTTCTTTTTGTTCATGTATTGTGTACATTTTTAGAGCCCTGAATCTGTAGTCAATGCTAAGCACGCACACATGCGCACACACATAGAAAAAATGAACCGGGGATAATAAATGAAGAAATAACTTGCACAGACAGCTCCCCATCTTTATTGTATTATGTTGTCCTTTACATGAAGTCGCTCCCGGAGTTTAATCTAAATGTATTGGAAAGTGTGAAGGCCCTAGAATGGGGGTTTGGCAGAATGAGCTGTCAGTCAGAGGTGCTTTTCAGATTCCTCACTCGGGGGCTAGATGACGAATGTTGTTCCGTAAGCATGGAAAAATATCAAGCCATGTTGTTTTTTAGCATTTTCTGTTCCCTTAGATATGGAGAATTTTGCAGATTCTTATTGACTGTTGCTTAGTATTCATTAGAGAATATCAACGAATGTTATATGTAGGGTTGCTATGCCCCAATATTAAAAATACTTTGCAGATTCCTCTCTCATGCCCAAATATTGTTCCAGTTTCAAGGAAAATATCAAGGCATGTTGTTTTCTAGCCTTTTCTGCTTCCCAAGATCAGAAGCGTTTCACAGATACCTCTTGTGTGGGTGAAAGTTGTTTAGTATTCGTGGGAAGATATCCATGCATGTTGTTTGTAGGGTTTATGTGCCCCAACAAAAGAAGTACTTTGCAGATTCCTCCTTCATGCCCGAATGTTGTTCTGTATTCATTGAAAAGTATCAATGCATGTTGTTTGTAGTCTGTTTTTTTCCCCAACATTAGCACATTTCAGTGTTTGGTTTTAATTTGGCTGATGTATCTATTCTTATCTTTGGTTAGTTGCAGCATCAACAAAAGTGGTATTTTGTTTTAAAGGGTTTTAAGTAGTCACCCCATTTCCATCTAGATATGACTCATACACTGACCCAGAAGGGGGTGTAAATCACCTGTTTAAACCAATGTTCCCCATGTAGATACCATTGTGCTGCTACCCCTTCCTCTGCCTCCCTCCCCCTCTCTCCTTTGGAAAAGAAGTGGAGCACCTGGAAGTGCAGACCCTTTTTTATCTTTTTCCCCATTTTTCTCGTTTATTTTTTTTTGCTTGTCGAATCGTGGATCTACCCTCACAGAGTGACTTCTATAAAGCTGATCGAAACAATGCAGTAGTGTATGCAGTAGGTGGATGCGCAGGACATGAGGTGAAATTTCTTGAACAATCAAGAAAAAGGGGTTAAACATTCATCTGTAACCTTCAGAATATACTGACATAAAAGAAAACAAATTAAATTGTGCTTTTGTCTTTTTTTAAACAAACTTTAAGATCATACTGTGAAGTGATCAAGATATCTTCAATCCACTTAGTCCAGCTACATGTAGGTGGTTTAATTGTCAAACAATTTCATGGTATTGAAACAAAAAGCATCCTTTACAGAGAAATGAAAAAATGGAATAAATAAGAAATGAGTGTGTGGTTGTAAAACTGGCTACACTTCTTTCCTTCCAAGTATTTGTCTGACAATTTTTTTTACACATTTGGGTAATATGTTATGTTGCTATATAGCTTCCCTAACTCTCTTTTCCTGTGCAACTTTAAATGGCCAATATGGTTTTGCGTTACTATCACCTTTGCACCGCACAACGTTACACATGATTACATCAACATGACGTTATCTTCACGGCATTCTGTATCAAGCAACTGCAGGCCTATGCCAGCCAATTGCCATCTTGTGAAGGAGCTTTCCTACCGAGGTAAACAAATTTGACTCCAAACGATCACGATACACAGCCGGCAGAGGGATCGCATGTTTGACGACCACTACCGAATCCATTTTCGTCACGGTGACCTTATCAGGCAAATAAGCGTTGTATTGGTGTAATTAAGTTCATGGCGAGACCATTCTTGATTTCCGAGACATCGATAATCCGGCAGGGATGTGTCCAAGGAGAGTGTTCCGTAAATATTGATTAGAAGTGGGGCAGCTATAAGTGTTTAGGTCATAGGATGGGGTTTGGAATTACTCATGCATGCAATAACCTAAAACTCATCCCAAAGGCGATTCAGGAAGGGTTTAGGGTCCTGACACCTCCTCCCCCAAAAAAGTGAGGGTGTTCCGTAAATAGTGATTGGAAGCAGGGCAGAAATACATTCAGGTCTTTGGGTGGAGCTTTGTAATTTTCTCATGCATGCATTAACCTACAAACTCATCCCAAGGGAGATTTAGGGGGTTGGGGGTCCAGCCCCCACCTTGAAAGAGAGCATTCCATAAATATTGATTGGAAACGGGGTAGTTATGTATGTTTAGGTCATCTGGTGACAGTTAGAATTCATTCATGCAAATCAAATCAAATCAATTTATTGATATTGAAACAAATTTTTAATTATCATCAATACAATACAAAGGAATAGCTTACAATTACATGCAATATACACCTACACGCTCAATACAAGACCAAGCCAGAGAGCGTTAATGCTTTTTCATTCTTTTTGTTTGTCATGCCACCGAAGGCCCCTTGGACCCCCCCCCCCCCTTCTTGGAAGTGAAAACTACCCTCATTAAAAAAACTGTATATGCCCTTGCATCTCCATCTTTCATGTCCTTGATAAGGCAGCTATCGATGAAGAGCTATTGATCGTAATTACACCAATATCCCCAGCCAGTCACTTTCATCTATCATGCATATGACCATAAAAACCTATTGATCGTTCCTTTTTTAAAATAAGCATTGCAGGTATTAGTTAGATTATATTGTGGTGAATTCATACTGATAAAAGAATTAGCATAATTTGATTTGTAATTCATGCCTGAATACTGCCTTTTTGTGCAATGATAAATAAAAACAGTCAAGAAAAAAAAATCCAACAAATTTCTAGAAGAATTTCTACAAAATTGTTTAGTACCGAGAAGAGGAAATAACGTGATTGATGACAATAGCAGTAAAAGTTCTCATGAGGAGCTGAGGTTTGTAATGTCAAGTGTTGAAAAAGAATGATTATACCATATTTGCAAGGTCATATTATCTTATTGTCAGGGGTTCCATTAGAATTGTATAATCCTGTCATTTGAGCCATAAAACTATGCATTTGCTCCCAGAAATCTATTTTCACCCTTTGCCCTTTTGATTTGACAGGCTTTTACAGAAGCAGAACGCAGTTTTATTGTATGACAACGCAGCCCAAATTATGAAGGTGTTGCAAATGAGGTCGGCTTTTCACACACATGTAAAATTATGGGTTTTCAATTATCAATTTCAATACAAAACTCAAATTTTCAGGGAAGGGAGACATGCCTTTCTTGGATATATTCACTAAAAAGTCCTAAAACAACCAGGTAAAATATAATTAGCTTTCAAATTTGGTGCTATTAGTTCCCAAGACCAGCCATGTACGCTTTTACACCATGTACACCCATACAACATGTCCAAACTCACAACCTCGTACACACTTACAAGATTCGAGTCATTCATTCATTCGTTTGAAGAGCAGCGAACGATCATTGTACTACTCAGTAATAGCTCAGTAATGGCTCACTAAATTGTCTCTGATATTTAATGAAAGTTATCCTTTGGAGAAGACTATACAACGCTCGTATTGACTAGACAAGCACCTTAGAGTACTCCAGCAATTACTCACTGATCTTTCTTAGGAATTACGGTAGTTCAGTGCTTGTTTATTTTCACTGTTCTTGGCATTCAACGGCTGATGTGAGAGTGCTGCATAAGTATGCGTTGGAATTCATGTTGGTATGTATAGATTGTTTGTTAAAACTTACTTTCATTTTGTCAATGGTTTTTAGATGGGAACTGTGTAACCCACACTTTCAGACCCACACATGTACAAACTGATAACCTTACACATCGCTACAAGATTAATTTCATTCATTCATTCACTTCAAAAGTAGGTAACGATCATTGTACTTCTCAGAAATATAGCCCAGTAATGGCTCACTAAATTGTCTCTGATATCTAATGAAAGTTATCCTTTCGAGAAGACCATACCAGACTCATGTTGACTAGACAAGCACCTTCATGCACTCCAGCAATTACTCAGTACTCTTACTTTGGAATTACGGTAGTTCAGTTCTTGTTTATTTTCAATGTTCTTCGCACTCATCGGCTGATGTGAGGGTCGTGTTGCATTAGTATGTGTTGGAATTCATGTTGGTATGTGTAGATTGTTTGTTAAACCCACTCTCGTTCTGTCAATGGCGTTCAGATGAGATGGGAGACGAGTAGGGATGGTTTGCGGAAATGAAATAAGAATGGATGATTGGATTTTTTCGTTAAGCACTCAAATGATTTTTATCTATTGCAGCAAATATGTCTCAACCAAGAAGCATTTTGATAATAGATGCAAAGCTCAGCTCAGTTCAGTTCAGTTCGACTTTATTTCCATTATCAATCATGAAAAATAAGATACGACTATGGTATATGTAAAAACATGTTCAATAAAATTGTTTACATTTTGATGACAATAGAAAAAGGGTGCATGACTACTAAAAAGTTTAAAACTTGTAACGTGTAGAACCTGCGTAAGCAGGATGAAAAAAGTCACCTTAAAATCAATGTAATATTGGTGTTCTTTTTAAGATATGCATTGAGAAGGCACTATTATAATTTACCACTTACTGTTTGGTGATAGAGGAACAATTTAATTTGATCCTCAAAACATCACTGCTCAATGTTAACCCATTCAGGACAGGAATTATTTTACAACAAATTCAATCACTATTCTTTTCCTAAATTGGCAACACTAAAATTTTAGATTCTTTTTAGAACGTTCCAAATAAATGTTAGGTGGCCATATTCAAGCTTCTTCATTAAAGAGCGTGTTAAAACATTGCCAATTTCCATGGAAAATAGTGATCTTCTCCATGATGTCTGCAATGCAAATTTAAGGATTATTTTCATTTTAAAAATTCTCTGCGTCCAGTGACAAAAGGTGACAGAATAAAAATGGTCAGATTTAGTGTTTGATTGTTTTTTCTCCTTTCTCATGCATCTGGGATATTTTTGGAGCATTACATCAGAAGTTATTGAACCAAAGCACAAAATGTGTTCTATCGTCCTTAAAGGGTTAATTTGCTATAAGCTGACAGTTAAGTGAACTGGAATATTTGGAGCATCGTTTAACTGATGAACGCTGTGCTAATTGTCTCTGTCTGGTCATGGCTATATTCATCAGTTTATTGGACTGGGAAGTTTTTTATTACATGTACATATCGCATTTAGGGGATTGATATTAATGAAAGTAGCAGACAAGGTGGTTATTTGATACCAGGCCAATGAATGAAATGAGTGCAATATGTAATGATGGTAATTTATGCTTGTGGAATGCATAATTTAATGGGTTGTAATAGTTGTCAGAAGTAAAGACCCACCAGTATTAAAGGTCCCTATCAAGTCCTTATCATGTCTAATTAAAAGGCTTGTGTGTTAACCTAGGTACTTTTTTATACTAATTTTTTATTCAAAACAGGAAGAACTGCATTTCTTTGCCAAAATTTAGCTGGATATGCATTTTATATTTAAGGTGCCTGAAGTGTTAAATGCTTCTCGTTTGGAGATTATTATGATATGTAAGAATATAATCCCATAGCTATAAACATTCTCATACTGCTTTTTAGATCCATACCATCTAAATGAAAATGTAATAACCTAATATATTTATGTTACACACAGGTAGAAGGGTTCTAAAAGGTCTAACCCACTGAAAACTGAACTCTGCAAGTTCCATAGACTTTGTGCAGGGAATACCAGGTTCCAGTAGTCAATGGATTTTGTTGAAATGATTGAAATGTGTGCTCTTAGGTAACTTAGGTACTTTCATCCATTGATTATAATCATGCATGTTGTTGCTGACCAATAAAAACAAATTTGCAGGAGCAAGGAAACACCTCAGCCTCCCCCAACTAGCAGATTTTGTAGCAGATTTTCATAGATTTTCGTAGCATTTTCCCCAACTTAATAGATTCAGGTCCTCCTAAGAATATTTTTTTTTAATTCAGAACAGGAAAAACTGCATGTCTTTGAAGTGTGGATTTTTTCCCAAGTTTAGCTGAATAATCACAAAATCACTAAATCACATTTAGATTTTTTAAAGATATAACACGATATCAACAATTTCCGCAAAATAAAGTCAAATGCCAATTCAATGCTTCTTTCTGAAGCTATTGAAAATCGTAACCAGCTTGTGATTGCTATTTCCGCCAGTTCAATACATGGCACATATGAATCTATCGTCCCATGACGCACTTAATATTACGGAAATAGATATTAATATTCATGTTTTTATACAAATCTTTTGGTATATTTTGGCAACACACTGTATGTAATTCATTTTCTTTGTCAGTGAAAAATTGTACATCAAAATTTCTCAAAATGCAATACTTGCTGGTGTACTGTGGTTTCATATAGGTTCGCTCAACACACCTGATCATTTTGTTGCAATGTTATCCAATATATTGCAGCACAGCAGACAATGCCTGGGGCAAATTGAAATGAAAGTGAAATAACATATATGCAATTTCATTTTGTGGTACAACAGTGGGCTATACATGATCTGGTTCAAACCGTGTTGTACCAAATTTTGTTCGTTTTGAATTGGACGATGATTGGGTTTGGGTTGTGCTTTATTTGTAAAAGGTATTGGTAGAGTTGGATACAATTTCACTGTCTGTATCATTTGAGGAAATGATCATCGCAGAATATCTTCGTGAAAAATTCATGGACAATATAATATGTTTCTACCATGTGAACACTAAATTGTCTTGTTCAGATAAATTAGTATTTGTCGTAGGGAGGACCATATTTATAATAGGTTTATTTCTGGAATAAAAAAGGTAAAGAACATTGTCCTGGTAAGCTACTGATGAGGCTCTAATGCAAGCATGACACATGTACACAATGTTTAAGACGTTGCACAAATACACCTAACTAATCATTTATATTTACCCAAGCATACTTTTGGTCTGTTAAAAGATTACTTAAGTGCATAATATTATAATAGAACTGGCTAAACGCTACTCTGTTTACAAAAGTGATTATATCCATGCCATGTAGATGTAGGTTAAAGGTATAGATTCCTAATGACCGGGATGCAGAAAGTGATGTTAAACGAGGTGATATATGAATCACAAAATGCTTTACATGCCTAAATGTATCTGTGTAGGATATTAGGAGTACATTTTTGCTCGTATTCTGTGTATTTTACGTCGAACACGTCATCAGCCATTATTCCTACGGTGTGCTAAGTGCTTTTGCACGTGGGAGCGTTGGCCTGAAATGGGCGGTGCGATCGGTGGTATTGTCTGCGGTGTGTGAGTTCGCGTTCATTTTGTACGTGAAGCATGTTTTGTAAGGGAGAACGACCGCAGCATGATTTTTTATTTTGCAATAATTAAGCCATTTCTAGGTCGAATTCATTCAAACAAACTATGAACATGCTCTAATGTACTATTGAAAAACTGCATTATGGTAATAATTTTACTGCAGCTCGCAAACTAGTTAAATATCTGAAGCGCCCTCTTCCCAAAACTGGTCTATCGCTTTAACATGCATTGGAATTATTCTTGTATGTCGTGTCACAGAAGAAGGACAAAGAATCTTCTTTCACAGCTTTGATATTTACATGCATATCTATATTTCTATATTTCTATTTTTTGTTTTTCCCCTGAAGAAGGAGGCAGGTGCCCAAAAAAATTTGCGACGTTAGAATAAAATTATCGGCTTAATAATGCACACCCTTTTTTAAGATATTTTGTTTCTAAATAGTACCAATACGCGAACTAACTGCATATAGTGATATATAGTTTTAAGCATTATTCAAGTTCATGTATTGGCTGAATATACAAAAGGAAAATGATGAATGAATTACAGCATTCTGTAGCCAATTTATTTCATATATAATTTTTTCTTTAGATACGTTCAACTTTTTGTAGATTAGATGAAGGAATACTACCACAAATTTGAATGGCAATTTTGAATAGATTCAGCTAAAGAATACACCACTTTTTTCTTAGTTTTCCGTCTCTAAGTATAGTTTAATAGATAAAACATGACATATTTGGAACTGTGAAAATTGTGACAAATTGAATGAGAATTTTGGCTTATATGGAAAGATGCGTGGGTAGAATAAATAATCACTCGTTCCATTAGCATTATGGTTGATGTGAGGTGTGATTAATGATTATAATTAGCAATAAATGATGGAATGATAGAAAATCCTTAATGCGATCAAGATGACTTAATTTTCCATAATTATGGAAATTTATTCACCACCTGATTGGACAGGAAATAGAATATGGAGCACGTCGTCGTAGGTAGCATTCACTCCGTCAAATCACTCATCGCCACGGAAACTCTTCCTTTAAGTATCCCAGTTACCCAGTTTCAGCCAACGCACCCCGAAAGCGATGCCCATCTGTTCCTTATAATCGTCTAAAAGCTTCTTTTCTTTTTTCGACGTCTCCGGGAATCCTACACATGATCTGCATAGAATGCAATCTCTTTGATTCCGGGAGCCAGTGGGCATCATGACAAGTGAGTCGTATTTGCGGCGTTGTTCAATCAGAGTATCATATGCCTCCCAATTTCTATTTTTATTTCGTCTCATCTACATCTGATACCCTTGTCGGGGTCGATCCACACTGCCGACCATTGTTTTTTACGCGAGTGAGGTGTGTGTGCACATACTCTGATTGCTTCCATTTATGTTATGAATCTATGGGGTGTTATTCAAAAGTTGCAATTGATAGCAAGTTGTGGTTGATCGGAAAGTGCCAATCAAAATCATTGTTTCATGGGCGTCTTGTTGAATGCTCAGGCGAATGAAAATGCGAGTTACAATTTGCAAAGTTGCAGTTGATTTGCGGTGTGAACAACACCCTCTAAGTTGATTATTTGAAAGATTCTTATGGAAAATACTGTAGCATTATGAGAGATGTCAACTGTCAAGGAATTCGCATTAGATCAAAATTAACATGTGAATGCAAAAGATGAACAAAAATGAGAGAAACACAATAAAAATTACTATATTATCAGCTTTTCACTTGTCATGAAAGCCTTAAATCCATATACTTCGTAAATATTCCAGAAGAGTTGGCATCTCTGCGTTAAGTGGTACATGCTTTCATTGGTTCCTATTTATTCAGGATATGCATTTCACTTTTTAAGATACGTAAAGTGTATGTTCTCGTTTGGAGATCATTTTCATATACATGGATGTAGTACCATAGCTAAACACATTAAAATTATATGAATGCTTTTGAGATCCCCACGATATAAATTTGAATTTAATAACCTAATATGTTTATGTTACACATTTGAAGAAGGGTTGGCTCTAACCCATTGACTACTGAATATTGTAATTCCCATAGACTTTATGCAGTGACTACCTGGTTCCAGTAGTCGATGGATTTGATACATCATGAATGTTTGAAATGTGTGCTCCTTGTCATATTTGATACATAGCAAGCTTTCAGTGTGAACAGCCCCACTCCCAATGTGAACACTCCACCTCTCAATTGAAAGATAGCCAGTGTTTCACTCAACATAGTTTAATATCTCATGCATCTAAACAACGTTGACCAAGGCATATTCATCAATATTTTCCATCATTCGTTACTGGCGAGCGGTTAGTTGTTTTGGAAACCCGAGTCGTTGACCATCATTTCTGGTCATTGGATAATATGATGTCATCACTCAAGGTTGGTCAGTTGCCTGATGCAGTGCGTTCACGACCTAACACCTTTCAGTAGTCTCATTCAAGCCTCCAAGTAGGTTTTCCCTAAAATGGCCTTAATTTACTGTTTGATTTGGCTCAGTATGAAGAGATACTACATGTACCTTCAAATAATTCCCAATTATGAAATTAATTTATTTGACATATATTCTCTATCAATGATCAGTAGGAAGAGACAAGGATAAATGGGTTAGAACTATTTTTCTTGTATGTACTCATACATTATGTTGTGGGTGTGTGCAGAGAGATGGAAAATCTATCTCTCTGGTGTATGCATAATTATCACAAACAAAAATGTAATTTTAGCATTTTGGCAAGCATTGCATTCTAGGGGCTTACCATAAATTGCTCAACCTTTATGCAGGTTGGATTATTTCATGCAGTATATGATTTGAATCATTGATCAAAATTATCCTTATTATGAATGATGATAACGATCATCATCATTACATGTCATCACACAATTGTTTCCCAATGTCTCAGAACGCATGCATGAGCCACATCATTCCCCACTGCCAGACCCCTCTTGGTAAATAATGATTACACTAATAATAATAACAACAATAATAATAATAGAGATAGTAATAATAATAGCAATGATAATAATGATAATTATGTTGTTAATAATAATAATAATAATAATAATAATAATAATAATAACACNTTCAAAGTTGTATCATTGTATTGCAGCTCAGAAGATGATATTATCAATTGTGCTTTAGTATTCGCATATTTATTTTCCATATTTGGATAATGGTCGAAAACGCACCCCATTACATCTAAAAAAAATAGGGGTTGTTTACGTTTATCCAGTCCAAGAAATACCACCACATCACCCCAAGATCCCAAACACTCTAAGAATTTGTCTGCACTTTGTATACAGGCGAGGATGCAACATTTAGGGTCGCGTGGATACGCTAACAAGCATTTTAGATGATTAGATGATTAGAAGATGGTGATATAAATATCATTATCAATTATGTTTGAGTATTCTAGTACTTATTTCTCCATATTTCCATAGGGGTCAAAAGCACACACTCCATTATAGCTTGAAAATACATGTAGTGGTTGTTTACGTTTATCCAGTCCAAGAAATACCACCATATCACCCAATAAGATCCCGAACACTCTAAGAATTTGTCTGCACTTTAGCAATAAGACACAGGCGAAGATGCAACTAGGGTCGCGTGGATACGGTAACATGCATTTTAGATGATTAGAAGATGGTGATATATACTATTATCAATTATGTTTGAGTATTTTTGTACTTATTTTCCCATATTTTAATAGGTGTCGCAAACAAACTTTGTGATATCTAAAAAAAGATATGTTTGTTTACGTTTATCCAGTCCAAGAAATATCATCATATCATCCCATAAGATCCGAACACTCTAAGAATTTGTCTGCACTTTGGCAATAATGCACAGGCGAGGATGCAATTAGGGTCGCGTGGATACGGTAACATGCATTTTAGATGATTAGATGATTAGAAGATGGTGATATATATTATTATCAATTATGGCTGAGTATTCTTGTACTTATTTCCCATATTTTCATATGGGTCGAAAAAACACACCCTCTCTTAAAAAATAGTGGTTGTTTACGTTTTATCCAGTCGAAGAAATACCACCATATCACCCCCATAAGATCCCGAACACTCTAAGAATTTGTCTGCACTTTGGTAATACGTACATGCGAAGATGCAATTAGGGTCGCGTGGATACGGTAACATGCATTTCAGATGATTAGAAGATGGTGATATATATAATTATCAATTGTGTTTGAGTATTCTAGGACTTATTTTCCAATTTTTTTAATAGGGTAAAAAAACATCCTCTTTTAAAAAATAGCGGTTGTTTACGTTTATCCAGTCCAAGAAATACCACCATATCACCCCATAAGATCCCAAACACTCTAAGAATTTGTCTGCACTTTGGCGATACACAGGCGAGGATGCAATTAGGGTCTCGTGGATACGGTAACATGCATTTTAGATGATAAGATTATTAGAAGATGGTGATATAAATTATTATCAATTATGTTTAAGTATTCTAGTACTTATTTTCCATATTTTGATAGGGGTTGAAAACACACCTTATTATATATCTTGAAAAAATACTGGTTGTTTACGTTTTTCCAGTTCAAGAATATCACCCTTAGATTCTGAACACTCTAAGAATTTGTCTGCACTTTGGCAATAATGCACAGGCGAGGATGCAATTAGGGTCGCGTGGATACGGAAACATGCATTTTTGATGATGAGATGATTAGAAGATGGTGATATATATTATTATCAATTATGTTTGAGTATTCTAGTACTTATTTCCCATACTTTGATAGGGGTCGAAAATACACCCCATTATATCTCAAGAAAATAGTGGTTGTTTACGTTTATCCAGTCCAAGAAATACCACCAGATCACCCCCATAAGATCCCAAACACTCTAAGAATTTGTCTGCACTTTGGCAAAACGTACAGGCGAAGATGCAATTAGGGTCGCGGGGATACGGTAACATGCATTTTAGATGATTAAATGGTTAGAAGATAGTCATATATGTTTTTATCAATTATGTCTGAGTATTCTAGTACTTATTTTCCATATTTTGATAGGGGTTGAAAACACACCTTATTATATATCTTGAAAAAATAGTGGTTGTTTACGTTTTTCCAGTTCAAGAATATCACCCTTAGATTCTGAACACTCTAAGAATTTGTCTGCACTTTGGCAATAATGCACAGGCGAGGATGCAATTAGGGTCGCGTGGATACGGAAACATGCATTTTTGATGATGAGATGATTAGAAGATGGTGATATATATTATTATCAATTATGTTTGAGTATTCTAGTACTTATTTCCCATACTTTGATAGGGGTCGAAAATACACCCCATTATATCTCAAGAAAATAGTGGTTGTTTACGTTTATCCAGTCCAAGAAATACCACCAGATCACCCCCATAAGATCCCAAACACTCTAAGAATTTGTCTGCACTTTGGCAAAACGTACAGGCGAAGATGCAATTAGGGTCGCGGGGATACGGTAACATGCATTTTAGATGATTAAATGGTTAGAAGATAGTCATATATGTTTTTATCAATTATGTCTGAGTATTCTAGTACTTATTTTCCATATTTTGATAGGGGTTGAAAACACACCTTATTATATATCTTGAAAAAATNAGTATTCGCATATTTATTTTCCATATTTGGATAATGGTCTAAAACACACCCCATTACATCTCAAAAAAATAGTGGTTGTTTACGTTTATCCAGTCCAAGAAATATCACCATATCACCCCATAAGATCCTGAACACTCTAAGAATTTGTCTGCACTTTGCCAATACGCGCAGGCGAAGATGCAATTAGGGTTGCATACGGTAACACGCCTTTTAGATGATTAGATGGGTTAGAAGATGGTGATATATATCATTATCAATTATGTTTAAGTATTCAAGTACTTATTTTTCCATATTTCATAAGGATAAAAAAAACACCCTGCTATATCTCGAAAAAATAGTGGTTGTTTACGTTTATCCAGTCCAAGAAATACCACCATATCACCCTGCAAGATCCTGAACACTCTAAGAATTTGTCTGGCCTTTGGTAATACGCGCAGGCGAAGATGCAATTACGGTTGCATACAGTAACATGCCTTTTAGATGATTAGATGATTAGAATATAGTGATATATATTATTATCAATTATGTTTGAGTATTCTAGTACTTTATTTCTCCATATTTCCATAGGGGTCAAAAACACACTCTGTTATATCTCGAAAAAAATAGTGGTTGTTTACGTTTATCCAGTCGAAGAAATATCACCATATCACCCCAAGATCACTCTAAGAACACTCTAAGAATTTGTCTGCACTTTGGCAATATACACAGGCGAGGATGCAATTAGGGTCGCGTGGATACGGTAACACATGCATTTTAGATGATTAGAAGATGGTGATATATATTATTATCAATTATGTCTGAGTATTCTTATACTTATTTTTCCATATTTCCATAGGCTTCGAAAACACACCCTGCTATATCTCGAAAAAATAGTGGTTGTTTACGTTTATCCAGTCCAAGAAAGCATCCACCCCAAGATCCCGAACACTCTAAGAATTTGTCTGCACTTTGCCAATACACAGGCGAGGAAGCAATTAGGGTGGCGTGGACACGGAAACATGCATTTTAGATTATTAGAAAATGGTGATATATATTATTATCAATCATCTTTGAGTATTCTAGTTCTTATTTTGCATTTTTTTTAGGGGTCGAGAAAACACATCCTCTTATATCTTGAAAAATAGTGGTTGTTTACGTTTATCCAGTCCAAGAAATACCACCATATCGCCCCAAGATCCCAAAGAATTTGTCTACACTTTGGATGCAATTGGGCTGTGTGGCTATGGTAACATGCATTTTAGATGATTAGATGGTTAGAAGATGGTGATATATATTATTATCAATTATGTTTGAGTATTTTTGTACTTATTTTCCCATATTTTCATAGGTGTTGCAAACATACCGTGTTATATCTTTAAAAATAGTGGTTGTTTACATTTATCCAGTTCAAGAAATATCACCATATCACACTAAGAATTTGTCTGCACTTTGGCAATGATTCACAGGCGAGGATGCAATTAGGGTCGCGTGTATATGGTAACATGCATTTTAGATGATGTTCCTTGAACTGTGAGATTGCCGACACCTGTGTAGTCCCACCAATAGATCAGAAAGGCGATAGCCCCACTAATCATGATGGTGATGATCGGGCTAAATGGGTCCGTCATTGGGGTCTTGTTAGCCTGTCTCGATCGAGGGCTCTGGGGGTATCTTCATGAGCGCGAGGTTGCGAGGGATTCTAAATATAGATCATCGATTTTTAAGGGGCATTGGTTTTTGAAGATCACAGTGGTTGGTAAATATATGGTGGTTACAATGATCTGTAGATGCAATTAAATTTTAATTCAAATCCAATCAAACATAAAATATTTTTTTCAAAAAGGCTTTCATCAAAGAGACATCATTTATTCAATTGCTTTTGATTTATATCTCAGTGATTTGAAAATAAAACATTTTTCAGCAATATTGTCTCTTCAACACGCACTGATAATAATGTGCAACATAGAAATTGCTCCGGAGTCTACGACAAACATTGTGCAGACTATGATATGGCATTTGGAGAGAGAGGGAAAGAAAGCAAGAAATTTGGTCTTGCGGCGTATATTTATGCTAGAGGAATTTGAGAAAGTAAGAATGACCTTCAATATCACCATCCAAAAGATGTACCCTGAGCTCAAATCCATTGCAGTGGTATCATACTTTAAGGGGTTGTTGCTAGAAACTTATGATCAACTGCAAGTTGCAGGTAACGGCTACACACCAATCAGAATCATTGTTTCATGTATGTCTTGTAAAAAGTGCAGACCTTGCATGAATGTAAGTGGGCATATCAATTTGAAATTGATTTGCAGTTGATTAGCAATTTATACCAAGTTTCTAGCAACACCCCATTGAATCAATCAGCTTGGTTTATGGTGGATACCATAATGCCCTGTTTCAATCTACCATGTTCATAATGTTGATCCTGGATTTGTCTTATATTTGGATGAATTCCAATGTCTATATCTTCTTTTTTTTTTTTACAGAGACATTGTTGCTTGTAGAAGTAGAACCACGACAAAGCGGAGATGGCCGCCACAAACCAATCTCATGTTCCCTTAGTGACGAAGGTGGAGCTCAGACTCTCTTGCAAGCACCTCAAGAACAAGGATGTGGGCTCCAAATCAGATCCCCTGGCAGTCGTCTTCCAGCAAGATTCTAGGAAACAGTGGATAGAGGTAAGCAGATTGTGGTGGTGGTGGTGGTGGTGGTAGTGGTAGTATAGTGGTGGTGGTAGTAGTGTTGGCAG
The DNA here is from genome assembly GCA_036244855.1 of Temnopleurus reevesii. Lineage (NCBI taxonomy): Eukaryota > Metazoa > Echinodermata > Echinoidea > Temnopleuroida > Temnopleuridae > Temnopleurus > Temnopleurus reevesii. Next base: position 94,027 of record BQKZ01001324.1, read on the forward strand.
TGGTGGTGATGGTGATGAGGGTAGTGGTAGTGTGGTAGGTGTCTTGCAATGTCCTCAAATCAGATCCCCTGGCAGTCGTCTTTCAGTAAGATTCTAGGAAACAGTGGGAAGAGGTAAGGAGATTGTGGTGGTGGTGGTGGTTGTGGTGGTGATGATGATGATGATGATGATGATGATGATGATGATGATGGTGGGGGTGGTACTGGGGGTGATGGTGGTGGTGGTGGTAGATACTATGGTGGGGTGACAGTGGTGGTGGTTGTGTGGAAGGTGTCTTGTAAGCATCTCAAGGACAAGGTTGTTGGCTCCAAATCAGATCCCCTGGCAATCGTCTTCCAGCAAGATTCTAGGAAACAGTGGGTAGAGGTAAGGAAATTATTGCTGGTTGGTGGTGGTGAAGTCGGTGATGGTGGTGATGAAGATGATGGTGATGGTGGTGATGATTGGTTGGTTACCATTTTGATCACGCATACTTCTTACTCTTCTCCAGGTTGGTCGCACAGAAAGAATCAAGAACAACCTGAATCCAGTCTTCACACAGGGCATCTCTATCGACTACTGCTTTGAGGAGGTACAGAAACTCAGGTTTGGTGTGTACGACATTGACAATTCCACCGCTGATCTCAATGATGATGACTTCCTTGGGGAAACAGAGCTCACTCTTGGTCAGGTAATGATGAGAATAATGATAGTATTTGTTGCTTTTTATTTCCTTAGACTTAGAGAGTGTGTATAAAAGTTCCAATTGATCACAAATTAGCTGCAAATGCATTGTGAATCAAAACATGCATCTTCAAAGAAAAATTGTTTGGTTTCCCTAATGATAACTTTAAAAAAAAGTGATCAGTCGCTTAGAAAAGTCTTTTTATTATTAATCTTTTATTTTTTTCAACACAATAAAAATATGACATATGGGAGAGAAAGCTGAAAAACGTTTGAAAATTTCTGTATATCAAGTAGTGAGATTTTTAGTTTTATTTGTAGTATGTCAAAACTTAACACACAAAGCAAAACAAAGCAAAGAATTTTACCGCTATGCAGGTATGCACAGGGTTAGGTCCTTAGATATCAAAATTGAAAAAATCCTGAATTAAAAATTACAACCTTGCGAGAAGTCACATCATTCACAATTTCTATGTTATGTCATATAATGTGTTAACCAATATTTTCACAATTTCAGACCAGTTTTACACTCTGGGATGTCGTTATTTTCATGTTTTTGACAGTGTTTGCTGAATATCCATCATACAGAGTGGACACTTTCGCAAGGCTAAGACCTCAAAATGTATGAAAATAAAACCACCACAAAAATTTCAGCTTATACAGTATTTCAGTTGCTTTATTGAGTTATTAAATGTTTTCATTGTTAATACAAAGGCACGTCATAAAAACACTTAATAACAATAACCCTCAACAGAGCTGTGAACTCCAATAACTGCGAGGTGTTGGTTGTAATTGGATAATGAATTGATGTATTAAGGCTCGTTACCCACAACCAAGTAACCAATTATCCTATAAAGTCATACACAACCGATGAGGAAATATCGAATTCAAATGAGCTTTCAAAGCTGATTGCAATGGAAGTGAGTTAGGAAAGGTTTTATCGCACCTTCAAACGATTTAATCAGTAGATAAATTAAATAATCAAGAGATATATGAAAAATAGATGAAGGAGTGATCAGATGGATTTCTGATGTGGCAACTAGAAATAGACAGTCACATTATTCATTGTCATTTTGATTGAATTGCATGGAAAAAAAGTATCACTCCTGCGACACACATGTGCAGAGATGCAAACTGTTCTGGAATGTATGGTAAAAAATTAAAATGTAAAAAACACATCAGCTGAACAAAAATGATGTAAAACATGACAACAATGACCGTATTCCCACCCATTCACTAGCGACAAAAGCCAAGAATTCAAATGAAAATACACCTCATGCATATTCTGGAACGGTTGCCATCTATGTTATAAATGTCGCACCCGAGGGATATTACTGAAGTTTGCAGACACCCCAAACATGTATATCTTGCCAAATTAACACAAGACGCAGCCTGTGAATTCTCTCTGGAACGATGACATGATCGCATTAAGGGTGCCAGACATGTGTTTTCATGAGGCTGCGATTTGGCCGCCTTCCAGAAATTTTGTACCGGTCCCTATCGTTGCATCATGAGAATGCAGAAGGTTTTCATAATGTGCATCATCTTTCAATAATTTAGATGAAGGCTATAAATATTTAGGGATCAAGCCTTCTAACCAAAAATCTCCTCCTTTTTAAGTGTGTACACAGTAACAATATTCAATTCACTCCAAAATGCAATTCAAAGAATGAATAAATCATTTAAAGTTCCTTTTTTAACATTCAGGAATCCCTTTCAATCAAATCACAACTTGTACATTTCACAGTATCAATGACACTAGAATTGCACTGCTGTACAGACCTTATGTTTAGTGTACATGAGTTTTTGAAATTATACGCCTGGGGCAGTCTACAATTTTTTTTAGATTCATGATTTGAAATTATGGAAAATAATGAGAATAAAACATACAACATTTATTGCTTTACTAACTTTTAATATTTTCAATATTTACTGATTTATTATAATTCCTTGCCAACATATTCCAAACTCTTTGAAGCGTTTTTTAATATGCTCAATTAATTCTATAACATGTTTATTGTTGATTGTTTGCAATTTAATCATGTTTCGCTAATATTGCGAAAATATATTATCAAATATAACGGCTTTCACTATATTCTAACTCACAGACAAACTGAAGAATGAAAGTACAGAACAACCTCAGTCTGATAATCTGAATACCGATGCCCATGGCAAGCTGTCATGACCTAGTTCTGTCATTGTGTACTCCACAGTGACAGGGAGAAAATACATCTTCACTCAGTGCTAGAAGGGCAGTAGACTGTATTTTTTATGCAAGTAATGTCTGTCTGACTCTCAAAAGCAGAAGAAATTATTTCAGACCATACTAGAGCAGATGTTATATAGCAGATATTGATATTGATATTACTTACTAACAGCAATTAAAACATAGAAGACAACCAATCTCAGTTGATATCCAAGAAATGAGTATAATAAAATCAGTGAATATACGAACTTTTCAAAAAATTGTGAGAGAAATTAATTTGAAATATAAACTCTGCAAACAGTGATATGAGGTAACACCTTTTTTTAACCTATTTTTTGTCATTCCTCTTTAAATTTTCAAATGTTGATAGCCTTTTGTAGGCACCACCAATTTACATTGGCCTGATGAAGCGTGTGTAGTACAATGTAGTAATAATGCATGTGTACTATGCAGAGCGAAATATCTTGAGTTCATTTTAATCCCAGTTTATTCACTTGTCATGTTTTGTATAAGTTGGTAACAATCAGCACTTATTCTGTCAATGCAAATATATTCATGACACTTGTTTAGTTTTGAAAAAATGCAGGGTATCAAATAAGCAGATTCTCAAATGCACAAGGGACAAAGGCGTTGAAGGGCAAAACACAAGTCTGGTTACTTAGCTTGTAGCTATTTTTAACAGGGGCTCTACAAGACAACCTTAATCGTGACGAACAGACGGTCTTGTAATTTCCAGGAAAATGCATGTCTTAGAAATTAAGAAGCAACTTGTAGATGGTTACGTAAATTGGTACTGCAGCTGTGGCAGGAATCCTAGGTGCCAGGAGAATGCTAATTATGGCATCATATTTTTTTCATGAAAATTTAGAAATGTAAAATTTGTAGGATTGCTGTCATAAGTTACCATTTCTATATTAAGATATGGAACTGATTTTTAACAAGTTTGTCTGCAACTCGACAAAAGAAATATTGTTTGACTGCCTGGGAATACCATTTTTAGAAAATAGTGTCGCTGGGAAAATGAGCTTTTTATTTCTTCAGAAATATATTGAGAAAGAAATATGATGAAAAGGAATAAGATCATATTTTGTGATAAATTAGCCAATACTGATAAGAAAACAGAGGGATCATTTTAATACTCACTGCTGTCTGTTTTTATTTATATCTTACATTAAAAAAGGGCCAAGTTCTAGCTGCTTTACTGAAATTTGATGCATTCAATGCTTCATAATATGAAAAATTAATTCATAATGATAGTACTGTACATACAAAACAGCATGATATCATAAATAACCCAATTATGAATTGATATCACACCTTGCCTTCTAACGCAGGTCATTCTGTGAATATTTACTTTGCATTTATATATAGGTCATAGCTAAAAAAAAATAAAATCTTCGTGAATGATGCTTATTCTGGCTTTCAAAAAGTGGCATTATCTCAAAACTTTTCGAAAATAATGATAGAATGAAACATTTTGCAGATCCAGTAACACACAGTCTTTATTCAAATATGTTTGACAAGTTTATAGTTGAGTACGTCACAATAATACTTGTGGCTTTCAAAATGAAACATTTTCGAGAAAATTTTCACAAGAATGATAAGAGGAGAGAGTAAGCAGATCCAGTATCATAGTCTCTATTCAAACATCTCTGAACACAGTTGCGTACAATACAATAATTCCCAAATTCCAAAGCAAGCAATAGTGTTACAAAAGCCAGCATGATGTCATTAAATATAGATTTCCCAAATAGAGCGATCGCACCAAGAGTTCACACCTTGAATTGGGAAAACCTAACACCCCAGCAATTAAACATAAGTTGATTATTTGACTTGTATTTCGTCAAACGCCACAGGTTTCCAACAACTGCCTGCTTTCAATCCATAGCCCCAATCTGCATTAATTTGACAAGGCTTTGTTGGACCTCAAACTCTTAGTCCAGGTTCATTGCTCTCAACTAAGACCCATTTTACATCAACCAAAACTCACCCCTAATTAGGGCTACACACATGTAATTATTTCTCCCTAGACACGTGTGTTATTTGGCCTATTTAAAAAATCATATAAAATCAGCTGTAGATTAGGTCAATGAGTGCTTGGTAGCAATGGAAAGGAAATTGACTGAACTTTCTCATTCTGCATTCAAAACTACCTCTTGACCAGCTCATTTTTGAGCAATTACCCTCACATAGCAACATGTCGTACATCAATAAATTCCATACCCCTAATGAGGTAAATTGAGTCTATTCTTAGCGGTGTCAAGTAGTTCCAGAAATCAACAAATTTTGGAGCCCCTATTGATAAAGAAAGGTCATATATTCATTTACTAATATCCACAATTAAATAATCACTCATTCATCTATTAACATTAATCCATAATAACTGAATTCCTATGGGTTGCTTAGGGTTCTATTTTTCATCCGCAAAAGTGATTCGCCTATAATTATACGTGTGTAGCCCTCAGGCCATGGCCTAACTGTGGCTCAGTCGCAAGTTTATAGTATAAAAAGAAATAAGAAAGAGGCCAAATCTGCATTTATTTTACAAGGCCTTGTTGGATCATCTTCAATCAAAATTTAACCTCAAATTCTACTTTGAAGCTCTGCTAGCTACTCAGATCTACAGCTTTTCATTATACCAATAATTGAAATCAGGAACATGAAATGCATGATGAATGTTGCAATTTCAAATATGAATCCAGATTAGGCCATTATGGCAAAGCTTTGAATATTTGAGCATTTTGAGCAATGAATAAATACAAGGGAAGAGAAAGAGTTATAGGGAGGGAATAGGATCTGAAATAGAGTGGGAAGAATAAGATATGAGAAGGGAACTTGAAGAAAAAAAGGGAATGATAATAATGATAGGTCCACTTATATAGCGCAGTCATATATGCATATTCTACTCCACTTTATACTAGGTACCCTATGATACCCTGGCTATAACGGCCGAGCAAGCCACTCGGGTGCTCAAGCATTCCATGGAATAAATTCCTGCCAAGTACCCATTTCCACCTGGGTTGAGTGCAGCAAAGTGAGAATACATTCCTTGCTAAACAAAATAATGACAAGGGTGGGATTTGAACTGCCGCCTTATTGTTGAAAAAGTCAGAACCACCACACCACTATGCTTCCAAAGAGAATTTTGAATAAAAGAATTATGTGTTTTAATGTAATGATAAGTAATTTGAAAGGTACTGGTATTAATACCGATTTACAGTTCAGAGAAGAATTATTAGACCAAGCTCTTTTTATTTTACAAGGTTGTATGAACATAAATTAGTGCCTTTTCTCTTGCTATTAAAAACAAAATATGTTGAAATAATATCATAAATACAATCAAACCTGTCAATAACGACCACCCTAGGGAGACAGAAAAGGGGGTCTTAAACAGCAGGTGATCTCTGTAGACAGGTTCATTTACATG